>JAOTQJ010009441.1:0-51018 GCA_025642045.1 Solanum sejunctum
ACAAGATTGGATTCCAAGATCATTTCCAAGCCTCCATTCTTCCCAATATCAATTCCAAGCAACTCTAGACCTAAGGTATGTGGTGTTAAACCATTGGGTCCTTCCACCATGGTGCCTAAACCTTTTTTTACTTAATAATGCATGATTTAAAGTTAATTTTATATGTGGGTCTTTTATATTGAGAATTTTACTGTACAATGATTTTAGTTCATGAAAGTATGTTTGTTTTAGCATGTTTTGAGCTTCAAGTCTTGGATCTAATGTTGGATATGATGAGGGGCTTTGATGTGAATGTCTTGGGGGTGTTGCAAGGTGTTTATTGATGGTTTTATCACTAATTTTATTGCATGATTTCATCTCTAAACTGCATGGTCTTATACTACCATTTCACACCTGCTAAGGCTTGATAAAATGTTCGGTTATGGTTTCTTGAGGAATTGAAGGTCTAATGCATGTCTTATAAGTTGAATGATGTTACAATGATTATATGATTATGAAATAATGATTGAACTTTAATGGTTTGATGAACTAATTCTATGAAATGCTTAATCTGAAAAAGGATGGGCTCCCGTAAGGAAGGCCACTTAATTCGGAAAGGGATGGGCTCCCATAAGGAAGGTCACTTATTCTAAAAATGGAACGATCTCCTGTAAGGAGGGCCACTTAATCCGAAAAAGGATGGGCTCCCATAATGAAGGTCACTTATTCCAAAAGGGGAGGGGCTCCCATAAGGAGTTTTCTTCAAAAGGTCTTATGTTATGTCGGTTGAGGCTTGTTTACACACTTATATTATGATCTATGTAAGATGAACGATTTGCAAAATGTGACTTACTTAAGAGTTGGTTATACATGTTATATTGTCATTATGCTACCTTATGGTTATTATTATGCATTTGTTTTATGATGACTATCTTTTGTTGCATTGCATTCCACATACTTAGTACATTTAAATATACTAACACATACTCTTTCCTACATGATATTACTATGTAAGAATCGTAGTCCCTCTTGAGCATCCTTCTCGACGTGGCTAGTACGACTTCATTCATGCTTGTTAGTGAGTCCTCTATTCCGAAGATGTTACTTATAATCTTTTGCTATGTATTAAGACTTTCTCTCCTTTGATGATATTTTGACTATGAGGATGAGCTCGATTGCTTTGTCTTGGGCCCTGCTCTTATCTTTATGTAGTAGAGATGTTGTTGGACATATGGTATATCTATGCTATGAGCCTTGACTCTATTGACTATTGTTGCTTATGATATGAATGATGTTCTCTTAGTCCCAATTTTCCCTTGTTTAGGCTTATCATTTATTGTCATTTTAATTGCTTTCGTGACCAAGGATGAGTAATGATGTGTTATGAGACTTGTTTGGGTTTCCTTCGGGTTCCCCATTCGTCGGTCACATCTAGGCCCTAGGCTTGGGTCTTGACATGTGTTACGGGAAGGGGTTTTTCATCGCCTCTTAGGGTTAAAAAATGAATTTGGGGGTCAAATTTTATTGTGACCCCCTTTTAAATAAAACTGGATCAGATTTTAAAAATTTGGAGATCGGGGCTATGAGACCCTTATTGCGAGTCGTAGGCTGCCCTACAACTCATAGGTATCAGCCTCGTAGCAAAACCAACACTTGTAAAACTTTAGAAATTATAACTAGGCACTAAGAACCCCTCTTATGACTCTTAGAAGACTCTACGAATCGTAAGGTTGACTTATAGTATATGTGCCAACTTCTAATACTCATTGATTCTCTCTACGAGGCATGACTATGAGTTGTAGTGAGAACTATGACTCGTAAGCCTGATCATAGAGGCTACTACAAGTGCCATTTTTCAGTTCTTAAGTTCTTCAATTTTCACCTGTAAACCAAATCTCAAAACACAACAATTCCCAATATATTACAACTGCACCAACGTCTTTCACTAATAAACACATACTCACACCTCAACCACCAAAAATAATTAAAACAAGCCAACAATTATAAAAAATGCTTAGGTTGCCTCCTAAGAAGTGCCTTGTCTAACGTCGTGGCTCGACTTTGTCACCATCCTTCATCAACTATCATCGAGGGTCCATACCTCACTCTTGCACTCATTTGGGTATTTCATGGATTGGTGAATATTAAATACGACCTTTGCATTATTAACCCTAAACCACAGTTGACCTGAATTCATATCCACTAGGGCTCTTCCAGTGGCCAGAAATGGTCTTCCCAAAATGATAGGCACCTCAAAATCAACTTTGCAGTCAAGGATCACAAAGTCTGTCGGAAAGATGAATTTATCCACTTTAACAAGAACATCCAAAAGTATTCCTTCCGACTTTTTAATGGTTAGATCCGCCATGAGCAACCTCATTCTTGTCGAGGTAGGAGTACCGAGGCCAAGCTTTATGAATACCGCAAGAGACATTAGATTGATACTTGCTCCTAAGTCACATAATGCTCTTGAAAACTCAACATCACCAATGGTATAGGGGATGGGGAATGCACCAGGGTCCTCTTACTTTTGAGCAAGGTATTTGGTCATAATCTCACTACATTGTTGGAGTTCTTGTGAGAACTCTTAGCTTAGAGTGTATTTCTTGGTGACTAAATCCTTCATATATTTGGCATACCCAAGCATTTTCTCTACGGCCTCTAGAAGGGGAATGTTGATGGAGAGTTGCTTCAACATCTAGAGGAAGTGTTTCAATTTACCCTCCTCTTCTTTTCTCTTAAGCCTTTGAGGGAAAAGAGGAGGAGATTTAGGAATTGATTTCAATTTCTCATGCTGCCTTATCTTTTCTTGTTTTATTCCAACAACCTTCGAATTTTCTCACTCAACCAAGACTTCACCATCACGACCCTTCTCATCAACTTCATCCACATTTATCGGCATAGGGAGATCTACGGTGCTCTTGCCACTCTTAGTCATCATTGCCATGCAATGCCATTCATTCTTTGGGATTTGAACTGTATTGCTTGGTAGAGTACCCTTTTGGCGCTAATTCAATTGTGAAGAAACTTATCTGAATTGTTGCTCTAGTTGCTTAATTGCAATGGAGTGAGACTCGATTTTGTACTTAATACTTGAAGTATCCACTTTCATTCCCTTTAAAGTCTCATCTTGATGGTTGGCTCGCTTCAACAATTTTTTGAATATTTCTTCAATTTTGGAAATGTTTGCTCCGGCATCACGATTGTATGGTATCACATAAGGACCATTCCTGTAACCCTCTCTTCTCCCCCATTTTGTGTCTGGCACTCTCTCTCGCTCATAGTATCCACCTCGGCTATCTTCATACATCCCATCATGGTAAAATTTCCGACCTTGATTCCCAGAACCTTGCCTCCAATAGTTCAAATTGGACCCTTGGGGGTTGTTCCAGAAACCCGATGCTTAGTTGCTTACAAAACACACATCTTCATCAAAGAATGGATCATCATAGGTAGGGACCTTCGGAGGTTGGTGAGTGACTTCCTTGACACTTGCTTGATTTTGCGTTAAACCCAAGTCTATACTTATGCAAAGCTAAGCAAGTTGCTCCATGATCTCTTCATTTACCTTTGCTTGCTCATTATTGGTGTTAACTGCATAAGAAGGTTTCATCACACCTCGCTCTCGTTGTCCCCATGCTCAATTTGATTTGACCACTTGCTCCATCCTTGTGGCAAGGAACATGCCTCCTATAATCGTATCAGCACAAGCTCGACTATTCTCATCAAGTGCCTGATAGAAAATTTCAACCAAGGACATCGTCAACAATCTTGTGATCAGGGACCATCCTTAAGCATTTAGTAAACCTCTCCCATGTTGTGTTAATAGAATCACCCGACAATTACTCAAAGTTGTAGATTTGGTCATTGAGCTTCAACTTCTTAGATCTTGAGAAATATCTTTTAAGGAATACTCTCTAAAGTTCAGCACAACTTGTAATAGTACTAGGAGGAAGCTTGGACAATTATATAGCTATATTGCTAGTCAATGATAGTGGAAATACTCTTAAACCCACAACATCAAAAGAAAGGTTTTGTGTCCCCATGACACTCTTGCAAAAAAATACCACATTTTAAAGATGACGGTAGGGATCCTCCGAAGGTAGCCCTGTGAATAGTCTATCGTTTTGGAGCATTTAGAGCAATCCACTCGATACCGTGAACTTAGTATCTACTGGTAAAGGAGGCAGTACTATAACACTGGTAATGTCTATAGCCATAGGATTCAGTCGGTATTGATTCCATCGATAAACATTTTCATTGAAGTCCGTGAGTTGTGGCTTGTTACCCCTCTATTATGGATTCTCCTCTCTTCCCATATTCTCATTCGCATGCATATAATCCTCAACCTCAATATCTTCATTCACTTGAGCCATTCTTTTTGGTAGTCGATGGATCCCCAAATTGAGTGGAGCTAAGCGATTGCCTTGGCTCCTTGTGTTGGGCATACAACCTAGTAAGCCCTGCAAATAAAATCAAACAACAAAAAATAATAAAAAGTAAAGTACAAGAGAATCTAGAAATCAACATTAGAACTAACTAATGGTGAAATCAAATCAAAACCTAGGCGTATTCCCCAACAATGGCGCCATAATTTTTTATGATGTTCATGCTCCAATAAGAAAGCGATCCTTATTAGCAATTAACCGAACCAAGGTTCGGATCGAATTCACCGAAATACAGGGCTTGATTACAAGATTTCACCACTAATCATTTCTAGTATTTATGACTACAATCTCTAAATAGGGGGGATGTTAGTATTTCAAAAACATAATAAAACTACCACTGACTATAATGCAAGGAAACACTCAACTTTGGGGACAACTTGGGAATTGTGTTCCCCATGTTTCGCCGACTTTATTATCCTAGATAACATAACTACAATTGGTGATTTGCATGCAGGACAGTAATTTAGGTTCTTCTAGCCCTCTTGTGACGGTGAAGGTCAAATTTCACCATGGCGCTCGGTCGAAAACCATGGCGTGCCAACTAACCATTACCTATTGTCCTAGTCAACCTCTCTTTGATCAGGCTCAGTTTATTAGACGAGAACACATCAATTGACGTCTGTCATCTACTTTCCTTGTCCTATTTGTTACTACCTTGGTCGGGATCGTGATAGTAAGTGAGTTTTGTTGTTGGCCACCACCAAACAACAATAATAATGAAGGAAAATAGATTTATATTTGAGAAACCCAAATCATAGAAATGCAAAAAAACCTAGGTCATCTCAATGTCAACTACCCATGGTTCCCACAAACCTAAGTTGTGGGTGCTTAGCTACTCATGGCTAAGGCAAAACACACAAGAATGCACATAATTGACATAGTTGAGAGTTTTACCAATAACAATAAAGAAAATAGGCACCACAAGTTAGAAACCCACAAGCTTGATTGATCAAAAATGAGTACAAGGCAAGATTTGCAATACCCAAAATGGGTTTTCCAAAAGAGAACAATAAACTACTCTAAAAAGCTAAGAAAAGATTCACAATGTGATTCTCAATGGTCTCCTGGTCGAACTCCTCTCTACAAACCTAACTTAAACTATATATAGTATTTACAAAACAACCCTAGAATTTACACAGAAAAGACAGCTGGCAGCTGATAAGTTATGCAGGTACAACTCGTAGGATGACCTACGAGTTGTAGTCGGGGTCTCCTATCAGGTTCTTGGCATCTTAGACTAAACTGGTACAACTCATAGGTATGAGTCATTGCTTGAGCTATGACTCGTATGTTGGTTTCATAGCCTTGATCTTCAATTTTTGGTCCAACATCTTGGCTCTCTGATTCTTGCTACGAATCCAGCTATACGAGTCGTAATGTGACTTATGACTTGTATGATGGCCTAGTAAGGGTGACCTCCACTTAGCAGATTTCTGAATTTTGGTGTCTGATTCTTGCTATGACACCATCCTACGACTCATAGCTTGAGCTACGACTTGTAGGAGGGCTCGTAAGGCCTATGCTTCACCAAAATCTGCAACTTTTCTTCAAAATCATGCCAACCTAACTTTTTTGCAAGATTAACACAAAAATACATCAAAACACTAAAAAAATCGCTTAAAGAACTCGCAAAATCCCTTATTTCAGGCACCAAATGTGTTGTATTTTGATAACACATCAGTCACAGCTAATATCCAAACCTTTATCATATTTTAGATCATCATAATTATATCAGTAATTAAGAGTCTCAATAATATCGGACCTTTCTCGTCACAAGTATGCAAGAATATCAACATTACCTGACCTAACTCGTCCAAATATGGAAGAATATCAATATAACCAGACCTAACTCATCCCAAATATGCAAGAATAACAATGATACTGGACCTAACTCATCCCAACAATACAAGTATATCAATTGTATCAGACCTAACTCATCACAATTAGTCTCACAAGTCTTATTTAGTTACATTCTATCTCAAGTCCTCATCATTTCATCATAATTCCTTTTAGATCACTAATAGGATCAAAATTATACCACAATTCGGCTCAACCAAAAAACTTTTCCATCATTATTTCAACACATCAACTCAATTACACAATTATTCATCTAAATCTCACAATTATCACATGAACAAGATCAATAACTTAAATTCAGTCCCGAAAGGATATGCGAAAGTACCTCAATGCTGAAATCGCACTCGGACAAGATTATAACAAACTCAAGTCCTCAAATTGATCCTCCATTCAATCAACCACTATCAACATTAGATACTACTCATCAAGATAAGCATTTTTATATCTATATCGGCATAATTTAGGCTTAGCAGAAAAATGATCAAAATTAGGGTTAAAATTCGAAAGTACCAAATCTGAAAATTTCAAAAATCAAGTTCTACACAAAAAATTAGAATTCATTGTTGAAAATTCCATTAAAATCAAGCTTATATTGAAGGAAAAATCAATAGTTACAGTTTGAACAACATAGTCTAAAAATCCCCAATTTTGGATGTTTAATTTCGTTAAATCCAAGATGAAATCACAATAAAACTCATAGAAAATGATTAGTTTAGTGTTAGAAACACTTACCCAACAAAAATCTTCAAAAATATTTCTTCAAAATTGCCCCAAAAAGCTTGGAAGTTTTAAAATAAATTAAAAATGATATTTTATGAGTTTAAAACTATCCAGGTATAAAACCTACTCCACGATCGCGGAGCCCATCCCACGAACGCGAAAATCAATCGGCCACAACTCCGTGTATATTCTGTGACGCAGAGGTCAGCAGACCCACAGCTCTGCGAACGTAGAGGCTTCACCGCACACTACTAAAAAGACATCGTTTAGCGATGGAACGTAGCGATGGATGATATTCCATCACTATATAATAACGGATTAGCTACAGAATAAATATTTTATCGCCAAAATAACAAGTAATTTTTAATTTATTTTATAGCTACGGATTTGCGACGAATATATATTCCATCCCTATATATTAGCGCAAAAAATTGGCGCCTTAAAATTTCTTACGAAATAAATTTTGAGTGACGGATATAGCAATAAAAAATATGTTGTGACGATTTTAATATATACTTATAAATTTTATATTTCTTAGCGATTAAAAAATCCGTTCTTAGGTTTTATCAAAATAAATTAAAGGAATTTGATAGTGATGGAATTGAGATTTGTCGTTAAAGCCACAGCGAATAAAATTTATCAATTTTGAGTTTTTTTTGGTTTTAAAGTTAAATAGGCTATAAGCCTTTTAAACAAAACCACTTGTCCAAGCATAAATAAAAACTAGAAATGGACCCTATTATCTAAAACAGACGTCCCATTCTTACAAACACACCCTATTATCTAAATGATATTTCCTAAATCTAGAACACTCCTCCAACTATTGGGAAGTCTATTGCTCTTCTTGAGTGCTCTAGATTTCCCCCAATTGTAATGGTCACCCTCGTCTCCTTAAGTTCAAAATCAAGTAAGTTGTACTAAACTTGGATTTACTCTATTTTCAAGTTTGTGTTTTATATATTGAGATGCATTTAGGGTTTGTTTTAAGATTTTACTGACCTATTTTGTGTTGTATAAAACAGATCTTAACATAATCAGTCTTTTTTGTTGTTAGCAGTCACTTTTTTCATCTGGGTTTTACTTTAACCACAAGAAGATTCTGGATGGCTAATTGGCATTGTAGAATCTCCTTTTTGAAATGGATGGTTTGGGTTTCTCACTTATGGTGTGTATGGCTAATTGCTGGAGAGCTCTTAAATGCATAAATTCCGGATCTGTTGAAAACTTATCAGTCAATATAACGATTCTATCCTTATTTGCAAACTATGGTTTAGGAGATCTATTCTATTTTTGGTTAATAGTAATTTGTTTTAACTTTTATATTTGTGCGACCTAATTATTGTTGAGTTGTTCATTTATTTACCTTAAACATATTTCCAAGTGTTGTTGCTAATTGCTTTTGGTTGATTACCTTTTACTTGTGATTGAAGTTTGTTGATTTCGTTCCAAGTGCCGTTAGCTACTATTTCTTTTCTTTGACAGTGTTTCAGGCAAAAATGTTTCATGGTGTACAATTGCTATTTTTCAGGTTCATAATGATTTCGTATTCATGTATCATTCAGATGCTGAAGAAACTTAGTAACCAACTCAATGGTGAGGACTGGTCGTGGAAAAATCTAAACACATTATGTTGGGCAATTGGTTCCATATCTGGATCGATGGTGGAGGAGCAGGTATTTTGCTTGTACTAGTTTGGTTATGCAACTTTCTTGCTTTCAAGATTCAAGATAAATTCCTAACTGTTGTTTCATGCTGTCATTTTTACTTATGGTTTGCTTTAACTTTGTACTTCTCTATGTGCATCTTTATTTTCCTGCAGTAAATCAAGCAATATAACAAAGGCTCTTCCATATAATTTGAATGCTAGGATCTTGACTTTTCACATCTTTCGTTGTGTTTACTTTGACAGGAGAACAGATACCTTATTATGGTTATATGCGATTTGTTAAACCTGTGTGAAATCACGAAAGGAAAAGACAACAACCTTTGCTGATTACTCTTATGTTTTACTAAGTCTTTGAACCCAGACATAAACATGGAACTCTTGTATATATTTGCCTGTAAACCTGAAGCTGCTGTACAACTGAATGACTTTAGGATGTTTATCTGATAGAAAATTCTTGTACTATCCAAGATCACATCTGTTTTTACTATGTTCCATTGGCTATAATAACTGAACTGGAACCACTTAACTTAGATAAACAAATTGCGTCCTCGGAATCAGAGAGTGAATCCCCTCTCAACATTCATCAAAAACTGAACTTTGATAAGGAAAGAAGAGGACAAACAGACAGTTGAAAGCAGAGCATTAGATTTGGTTCAAGCATTGAAAGCCTCAATACCATCATATAGCTTAAAACTAAAAATAGAGAAATAATAATAGCTAGTTACCCTCAATTTGTGGTTAATCAAATCAAACTATTTAATCTAAAAAGTTTCGTATTAAAATGAAAAACATACGTAACATCGTATATTGTTGTAGCTTTGATTGATTAATAAACGTTTGTGTTGATCCCATTCTTTTTTGTTTTCTCTATGTCAGAGAAAAGAAGAATGGTGAAATGTTGAATTAGAAAAAACTTTAGTTGTACTCCATTTCTGGATCAAGTTATGTAATTCTAGTCGACCACTAGTTTTAGCAAATGTCTTTGTTTTCATCCAATATTATTAGAAGGTGGATTTAGATAGTGAAAGTTAACAGTTCTCTAAACTCACAAGTGGAAGAATACATAGAGTTGAATATAAGTAAAAAGATTTTGTTGAAATTGTTCATTTGGACAATTCACAAAAAGCTAATTATAGGTTCTTTTCACCATCAAAATAATAGAATTGAACTATGACGTGCTTCCACCTACACCCTCCTTGCTCAATCCAAATCTTTTACTAGTTAGAGGTAAATCAAGAGTCATAGGTTAGTGATCAACCCGCTTTGTAAGTATGCATCAAATCATTTGCCTGCCTTCATCTACATTGTATAGGAATTTTTCAAATCATATTTTCCGTCCACGGTCCTTTGTGGTCATAATGCAAGTTGCTCCCATGCAAAGACCACTTTTCTGCTTGATATTTATGTCTATTTAGATTGTGTAGGGTATTTTAAGTTGAATTGCTTTAAAATCATGCTACTTGCAGAAGCCAGAAGCTTATAAGTTCTTTGTACGTATTGAACTGAGTATAGGGTTTCCCACCTAAAAAGGGGAAAAGTATAAATCAGAAACCTCATAAGCCCTCCCAAGTTAAAGAAGTGGACACTAGGATTATAGGATAGTAATACTTTATTTCCTTGTAAACAAAGGAAGCTAGAGTTTCATGAAATTCTATTTACTTGTTTCTTTTAGTTGTTTTAAATTGCCTCTGCCTTGTTTCTATATGGTGGTATTTCACTGGGCACTAAAATTAAAAATGAAAGACTTTCAGTACTAAGTTTATTGGTGAGATTTTTGTTCTCATCTGGAGTGGAAACATTCTCTTTGTCATCACTGTCCACGCTTTCACTATGGTGATGTCTTGCCCCTTCTGTAGTCTGAAAGCAAATGGAATGGTCCATAGTATTCAATTCAGTACCATTATGATCCTCTCCATTTGGTGGTTGACTTTGTGGGAGATCATTTCCTACTAAATCTTTCTGATCCACGTCGCAGTAAAATTCATCTGTCATGGCATTTGGTGATTGTCAAATCCTGATTTTTGGTAGCCTAAAAAGCTGAGCAGACATTAGCTTCTGTCTGTGTAGAATTTTATGGTGTGCTGAAGCAATAGAAATCTCTTTGTTTTCATCTCTCAGCCTTAAAGCAATCCCTGCATTCATTTTCTGTCATATTCTTGGAGTGGCACTGCTTTTGCAGTTTAACTTGGATTTGAATGTTAGTTGAGTGTATCGGTCTGGCTTCCCTTTGTTCTCGAGTTTGAGACTTCCCGCTATTCTTGGGGTCTTGCTTTTGTCCTTCTGAGGATTTCTGTTCCTCAAAGGCTCTTTGCAATCAAGTTTTGTATCGTTCGATTTTCTGGAGTAATCCAGTAGACGCTTCTTTTGATCTGTTATCTTTTCTTAATTCCTTGAAATAATTTGGTTAAGGAGTTCTCAGTTCCACTGATTTCTTTAAACTGATGGCTTTCTTCGAGGAGTTGAAGACCAAAGCCTTTGCTATCATCCTATTCTTTGGAACAACAAGGGCTGAAGGCTTTGGATTTTGCACACTATGAAAGGAATTTGGATTTGGAAGGTATGTTCCTAAGTGTTGTTAGATACTTAGCAGCAACTTGCCTTCCTCTGATTTTTGGAGTGGAAGTTGGCTTTGATGGATGAGTGATCTTCTCTTTGTATTCAATCAATTTACGAGAAATGGTTGAAACATCAGCTAACTTTGAGAGTCCAGACTTGGAAGATTTTGCTGGCACTGTAAGTGGGCACTTTATGTTCTTGCTTGCAACCTGTCTGCTTAGTGCTTTTGAAGTCTTACATTGGGTTTCTAGCTGCCATTACTTGGTAAGAATTTGAATCAGATGTATTCATATTTTAATCTTATTCCATTCACCACTATGGATTAAGGAACTCCAGTTCCCTTTTTGGCTCATCATATTTATGCCCATTAATGCTTCTTAGTCATTAGAGGCATATCAGTTCCATGTATTTTCAAATGTTATGATATATAATTTATTATTTGTACAAAATAATTGTGACTTATCGGGCAAACTGTAATATATTTTCATGTATATACATACGAAAATGGTTTAAAATCTTTTCGTATTTGGTGACCAATCTCAAATTGTGAACAATTCTAAGCTAGTATGTGATCTCGTTAACCTTATAGATGACATATTCATGTTCATATTCATTTGTTGAATGAATATAATGTATACAGATTTTTAGGCTTTCGTTTATTTTTATTTACAGGATAGGGCTCAAGAATTGTTGGAGCAATAGTAATAAGGATGTTGCAACTCAAATATATCTTACTAGACCATGACAGGAAAGGCAACAAGAATATGGTTTGGTTCTCAAAGAAAACACTGTTATGGCCTTGGTCTTACTTTTGATATCTCAAGCATAACATTAGTTAACTGTCTTTCAAACTCTATTCTATTCATTGAAGAACAATTATAAAGGTCGATGCTTTAGCATTTATGTATTTTTTGATCGACTTTTTAGTCATCTTTTAATTGCTATTTATATAAAGTTGGGTTGTTGTAATGCTTATTCAATATCACTACTTCTAATATATTATCATATGTAGGAATTTTGAATAATATATTATAAAATATAAAAGCAAAATAATGACATTTTTAATAGCAAGAATAAATATAAAATATTTTGTATTCCAAGATGCTCATTGAATGATAAAGAAAGCTAGCGACAACAATTTTGTAGCTAATATTTCTATACAACGAAATTAACAACCAAATTTGTGACCAATCTTGTATGAACTTAGCTACAAAATTATTCGTTGCTAAAGGTAGCGACAGAATTATATGTCGCAAATCCATCACTAAAGGTAGCGATGGACACTAAGAATTTGTTGCTAAAGGCGTAGCTACGCGCGTTTTACTAACGGATGAGGTTCCGTCGCTAATTCGTTGCTATAGCCCTTTAGCGATGGATTTGTGGTGTTTAGCAATGGATTTCGTTAGTCGCTAAAACCAGATTTTTTGTAGTGGCAAAGGTGGAGAAAAAGTCTACCTGCACTAGGTATTAGTAAATCAGCAATGCCAAATTCAATTTCCATACTCGGAATGGACCTCTGAAACTTATCCGAACTCAGAATTTCATAAATCAAATATGTATCTACATCAGAAACAACGATTCCGAGTCAACGAAATCATCAAAAATCAGTTTCATGGCCTCCTCGCCACATTTTGCCAATGCAAGTCGATAAAACTAATTTAAAACTCAAAAATCATAAACTGCCCTCTATAACTCCAAAAATTATTCCCAAACCATTTCTAGAATCAGTTTCACCATCTGGAACTAGTGGCACTTTCAAAATTTCGATCTGAGCTTCAGAACTCCCAATGGTGACCAAAGTCAACTTTGGCCCCGGAAATGACTAAAAATCACAACATTGGGCCTAAAAACCATATTTTAACTCAAAATTCAATTCTATAACTTCTCATAGTTCAATTTCGGCATTCCATAGCTAATGGAATCAACGGGCCCCTAATTCGACCTATGAAACTCAGAATAGTACAAAAAGTCACTTTTCAATAACTTAAGCCTCCAAAAATCTCAAAATTCATATTTTTAACTTTTAAACATAGGATTCCATTCAAATAGTTCAAAATAGGCCAAAAGTAACTTACAAAAGGATAAAATAGTAATTTTACAGAAAGTGCAAAAAAATATGCAAGACCCCACCTATGAGGGGGTAGGAGAGATGCATAAAATAAGCTTGGAAATTCTGAAAACTATAAGCTTTTATGAAGGGTTTTACAGGTCGTAAGTTGGAATATGGCCTATAAAGTGGGTTCGTAGAACCTGGGCAGACTTGATGTAATTTGGGATCTTTCAGGAGTTTAATCTACGACTTACAAATGACCCGTAAAGTCTTCTATGAGTCGTAGACTGTGTCGCAGAATGAGAATTCGAGAAAAGGAGTCTTTGAAAGTCTATCAGACGAAACCCCATCTACGTCCCATAGAATGATCTACGACCCATAAACGGGGTCTCATGGATCTGTTCGGCTAGTTTTTTACAAGGCAAATCTGACCTTTCTTATTTTTTCAATTTATGAAACTACCTCATTTAAGGTCTCAATGACCCCCTTTTTCAGCCTTATACACCCTCACTTCTATCAAACTCTCTCAAAGCAATAAAGTGTGAGGACAAGCTAGGGTTTTGGATTTTTCATCTCCAAATCAAATTTTCCTCTTTCAAAATCACACCAAGGTATGTGGGTTTGACTGTGGGAACCTATCTTCCCACAAGTCTAACAATTATTCCTCTCCAACTATATGAAATTTATGAATTTTTATAGATATTTATGAACTCTTGTATATGGTGACGTTATTATACATTGTATACATGATTTCTATTTGAGTTCTTCAAGTAATAATTTTATTATGCTTAAATATCATTGGGGTTTGACATTGTGATAAATTTTACGATATTAAAGTCATGTACTCTAATGTTATGAAAGGGTATGAAAGAACTTATGGAATTTAGTTGATTTTCATGATACACAACATAAGGGTTTCACTACAATATTGGTTGGTTGATTTGAATAACTTTAAAATGAGTTGGTTTTACTCCTATCTTGTCTTATACTCTTGAAAGACAAGATTTTAAGTATATGTGCATATACTTACCATGTTTGACTAAATTTACATGATGAGATTTCTATGCGGATGAATAACTATTGTATAAATTACAAGACAAACATGTTATGATAAATTATGGGCTCCTAAGCATGTTATGAACTCATGAGAAGTTCCTATGATTTGTAAGTAAAATATTGAGCGCTTATCTTATATATCCTACCCTCTCGTGAGTAAATAATGTCTACATGAAGGGGTAAATCATGATAATTATTTTACCCTCATGTGCTAACTAAAGCTCATCAAATGGGGTCAAGCATACTACAATCTCTACCGTTATGTGTAATGCAATATCTACTAGAAGGAGTCATGTTTATGAAATGGTTTTGCCCTCTAGTAGAAGGTATATGCCATGTGTAGGGGTCAAGTATATGAATGAGGTACTCCGGCTACGTTATCATGTTTTTACAAGTAAAGCAAGTTATGATTAAAGTTACGATTATTTCATTTATTTCGTGGGAGTATAGTTAGTATTGAAAGAGGCTTAAGGTGGGGGCTCGACCCTAGGGGTCCTTATATAAAGTCTTGGTCTCTTAA
The DNA here is from genome assembly GCA_025642045.1 of Solanum sejunctum. Taxonomy (NCBI): domain Eukaryota; kingdom Viridiplantae; phylum Streptophyta; class Magnoliopsida; order Solanales; family Solanaceae; genus Solanum; species Solanum sejunctum. The sequence continues at coordinate 14,853 of JAOTQJ010009441.1, forward strand.
CTATGTGCTGCCATAGGTTTATATTATTTCCCTAAATGGGCTTTACTAGTGGATCCAAATAGGAAAAGTTACCCACTTCGTGGACGCATGTATGGTTTACCTTGGCAAGTAAATCATTCCTTCATTCGGTGTGGAGTGAACATCAAAAATTCAAGTAGTAGCTCGTTTGGTCTTATATGCCGGTTATGTCTCCTCCCACATATGTATTATATATATTATGCAAGTTTGACCATTCCATGTGTGTTTTAAATTAAGTATTGATCATACATGTCATATTATGCTCATATCTATTGATTATGGTTATGCATATTTATTATTATAGCTTATGTTCCTTGTTACATTGCACCCCACATACTTAGTACATTCCAAGTACTAGCGCATACTTTTTGCCTACATGATCTAATCATGTAGGAAACAGAGATCTTGTTCATCCGCTTTCTCCTTGTGGCTAGTCGGATCCATTGAAGGCTACTATTGGTGAGTCCTCCACTTCGGGGACAACATCCACTTACTTCTATGCTTTGTTAAGACATCCCTATTTTGGATTTCTATCTTTTATGGGTGATCCTTGGAGATGTTGTGGCCCCGTTCCACTTATACTAGAGGTGTTGTTGGATATGGATGTTTATATATTGAGCTTGACTCCTATTATCTTTATATAATTCTGAAGACTTCCCTTAGTCCTCTTTTTCCTTCTACGCTTGTTGTATGTGGATGGATGTGATGGAAGTCCCAAGACCCTAAATGCCCCCCATAGCGTGAGTTCAAAGCCTCGTTTCCCCTTACAATTTATGTGTTATGAGTTTATTTCTCTTTTTATGCTTTTGCGAAAACCAAGGATGTGCTATGCATGCTTAAGAGGCTTGTTTGGGATCCCCTTCGGATTCCCATGCGCCGTGTCACGTCTAGACCCTAGGCTTGTGTGATGACAAGCTTGGCATTAGAGCACTAGGTTTGTTAATGGTTCTTGAAAATCCAACACACCGCATCAAGTAAAGTCTAGTTTATGGTTGTAAAACGCATCATAACTATGAACAGAAGGCTACGAGGCATTTTAGGAAATACTTCACTTCTTCAGTATGTCATGCCATAGATTTAGAATAAGGTTTTCTTCCCTAATGACTAGTCTTTTGCTCTTATAGATCATTTTGCAACCAAGGAGAATGGCTCAAAGAGCTCCCACACCTGAGAAGGGCCTGACCCATCTGACTCCTCAAGCTCCCCAAGAAGAAGGGGTTATGCAGGCGGAATGCCGAAACGTCATTCCATCTTGGCACAAACTGTGACCAACCAATTAAGCCATGGTGCCCAAGATCCACATGCTTCCACCCCCGCTTGATGAGTGAGGGAGTTCACAAGAATGAACCCTTCAGAGTTCCATAGCTCCAAAATAGAAGAGGATCCCCAAGAATTTATTGATGAGATATACAAAGTGCTTGCTATCATGGGTTTGAGTTTGGAGGATAAGGCGGAACTTATGGCCTATCAGCTCAAGGGCGTCGCACAAATTTGGTTTATTCAATAGAACCTAGAGAGAGAGTACGATGGTCGCATCCCATGGGAGGAATTTAAGACCACCTTCCTCAATCAATTTTTCCCTATTGAATTGAGAGAGACAAAGATGATAGAGTTCATGAATCTCAAGCAAGGCCCCATGAGCATGAGGGATTATTCCCTTTTTCTTAACAAGCTCTCAAAATATGCTTCTCCCTTAGTTGTCGACTCTAGGACAAGGATGAACAAGTTTGTTTTGAGGGTGTCCGACTTGGTGATTCAAGAATTCCACACCGCTATGATTTTGGGTGATATGGACTTATCTCAGTTCATGACTTATGCTGAGCAACTTGAAAGGGAGAAGCTTAGGAAAAGGAGTTGGGACTCCAAGACGACTCAATATGATGATGGTTTCCAAGGTGCTAAGCGTGGCCACTTCTAACAAGGCCACAAGTTCCAAGGCCAAGGATCCTCCAATTCTCAAAATAAAAGATTCACTAATGATAGGGTGCCTAACCCTAAGGCTCTAGGTGGCGATGGTAGTATGACTTTTCCAAGGTGCCCAAAATGTGGGAGAAATCATGGGAATTCAAATGCTTATTTTGGGTGTGGAAACATAGGCCACAAGCTTGTTAATTGTTCCTACACTAAGAACAAGGGTAAAGATGGCTGTCCTCACGGACAAGGTGCTCATATTAATCAAAGGGCACAAGGAGGCCAAAAAGGGGGTGCTCCATGTCACAATCGATTCTATGCCCTTTAAGGGAGGGAAGGAGTGGAGGAGGTACCCTATGTTGTTATAGGTACATTAAAGGTTTATGATTATGCTGTGCATACTTTATTGGATTCGGGTGCTACTCTGTCTTTCATTACTCCTTTTGCTGCTAAAAGCTTCATATGTGTCCCAAATTATTATGTGAACCTTTGAGGTGTCTACCCCCGTTGGTGAGTCCATTATTGCTAGAAGTATTTATAGAGGTTGTCCCATGTCTGTATTGCATAAAGTGTTACCTTGTGATTTTTTTGAACTTGACATGGTGGATTTCTATATCATTCTGGAATGAACTTGTTACATATAACATGCTTCCACTGATTGTGGAACTCATAAGGTTAAGTTCTAATTTCCTAATAAGTCTGTCTTTGAGTGGAAAGGTCATAATTCAGTGGTTAAGGGTAGGTTTGTTTCTTGTCATAAGGCCAGGAAATTCATTTCTAAGGGTTACATTCACCATCTCATTAGGGTTCGAGGTTACATTCATCATCTCATTAGGGTTCGAGATATTGAGTCTGACGTCCCTCCCATCAAGTCGATTTCAATTGTCAATGAGTTTCTTGATGTCTTTCCAGATGAACTTCCTTGTGTCTATCCCAAAAAAGGCATAGATTTTGGTATAGATCTCCTCCATGATACTCAACCCATTTCTATTCCTCCTTACCGTATGCCCCGACGGAGTTAAAGGAGTTAAAGGATGAATTGAAAGATTTATTGGAAAAGGATTTTATAAGGCCTAGTAAGTCACTTAGTGGTGCACCAGTGTTGTTTGTAAGGAAGAAAGATGGAGCACTTAGAATATGCATCGACTACTTGCAATAAGGTCACAATAAAGAACAAGTATCCCTTGCCAAGGATAGATGACCTATTTTATCAAATACAAGGGGCTAGCATTTTTCTAAGATTGATCTTTGGTCCGATACCACCAAATGAGGGTGAGGGAGTGTGATATTCCCAAGATGGATTTTCGGAATAGATATGGGCATATTAAATTTGTAGTTGTGTCATTTGGCCTAACCAATGCCCCGATGATATTTATGGATCTCATGAATAGGGTCTTTAAACCCTACCATGATATGTTCATGGTGATCTTCATTGATGACGTATTGATTTACTCCTAGAGTAAAAAGGAGAATGTGAAATATTTGAGAACAGTGTTACAAACATGGAGTATGAGAGGTCATTTGCTAAGTTCGATAAATGTGAATTTTGGTTGAAGGAAGTTGTATCTCTAAGGGATATAGTATTGGCTGATGGAGTTAAAGTGGACCCTAAGAAAATATAAGTGATAAGAAATTGGCATAGACCCTTGACTCCATTAATTATTAGGAGTTTCTTGGGCTTAGATGGGTATTACCAGAGGTTTGTGAATTATTTTCCTCAATTGCTTCCCCTTTGAAAAAATTAACTTAAAAGAAGGCAAAATTTGTTTGTACTGATGAATATGAAAGGAATTTTCACACTCTGAAGGATAAGCTTACATCCGCTCCTATTTTAGCTCTACTAGAAGGGTTGGAAAGGTTTGTGGTTTATTATGATGCTTCAAGGATTGGTTTGGGGTTGTGTTGATGCAACGTGGCAAGCTCGTAGAATATGTGATGTGTTCTCAAAATACAACACATTTGGTGCCTAAAACAAGGGTTTTGTGTGCTTTCAATGCAATTTTTTATGGTTTTTATGTGTTTTGTATTTATTTTTGCAGAAAATACAGGTTGGCCTAATTTTGTAGAAACATAGCAGATTTTGTTGAATTTGAGGACCTACGAGACCCACTACGAGTTGTACCCCAAGATACGAGTCGTAGGGGATAATCATAGCGACTAATAGTTTCCAAAATCAAAATCTAAAAAATTAAATTTCAGCCATAAGAGCCCAGGGTATAGGTCGTAGTCCTCACGCCGACTCGTAGAAAGGAGCTCGTAGTGATTAATAATGTTTATTGAAATAGGACCAAGAAATGCAAGGGTGTATTATGAGAAGGCACTATGAGTCGTGTACCAGACAACGACTTGTAGAGGTGGATCATAGCAATGAAGTCCAAAATGCCAAGAGTTGACAACTAAAGTCCAATTATGGCTCGTAGGTCACCCTACGAGCCGTAGCTACGAGTCATAACAGTTGTCGATCTAGATTTTTAAATTATTTTAAGGACCATTTTTTAAATGGTATAAATAGTATATGTTAGGTTTTTAGAAAAAAAGAGAAGAAATTTACGTAGATTTTTACAGAGATTTTAGAGAGAGAAGCTCTTAGAATATTGTAGGGTTTTAGACTAGGATTCCAATTTGGAGACTCACTTTGGAGATTTAGAATCATTTGTAAATCAATTTCATCATTCAAGCTTGTGATTCTAAGAAGGGTGTCTTATTCTTCATTATTCTTGGGTAATTTCTAAACTATGTGTTATTTATTATTTGTTAGCTTGCCTGAGGCATGAGTAGCTAAACCCGAACAAATTAGGTGTTGTGGGAACCATGAGTAGCTAACTTAATAACCCAGATTATTTACACCTATTGAGTTGGGTATTTGCATGTATTATCCATTTTCCTTCATTTTTCTTGTTGTTTAATGTTGGGCAACATTAAACCCCGCCTAGTGTCATGATCCTGTAACACCCCACATCTTATATGTACTAGTTCTATGCAAATGAAACATGATATGGTTTGGTCAAATTAGCATTCATTTTTAAAAGTGCTTGAATTTCAGATTAGAGGGCGATATGTATGTCTAATGCTTAAGAGGGTCGAGTGTATACAAGTTTTATGTCAAATTGAGGAGATCAAGGCCTTAAACAAAGTGATAGAATTGAGGTGCTTGTAGGACTTAGGAAGCTAGCAGGTGAGTCACCTACTTGCTTAGCTTAAATTTGCTGGCTAGACAGAGATGAGACCCGATGTCAAATTTGTCCAAATCCGATTACGAATAAAGTCTGTGTTAAGGGTATAACTTTATACCATGTTTTAGCATCATAAATGGACTATATTTTCATCCCAACAAGGATACAAAAAGATCTCAAAGACATCACAATTGCTTTGATAATTTAGGCCCAAACTAACTAAGAGAAAAGGGAAAAATGGGTAGCGAAAGCCCATCAATTTGGAGCCCCTTAAGGCCCAAGTGAAAAGGAAAAAAACAATACATTAATCACTTGATAAAACAAAACTTATAATGGAAAAGTAAGTCGGCCAAGTGCTCCTTTAAAAGGGAATCATAAGCATGTCACCCAAGTCATTTAACTTGAACAAAACAATCAAATTATTTTTCAAGTTCTCTGTCAACTCTTTCTTGACTTTACAAGCAGCCACAAGAGACTTTAAGGGTTCTTCGAGAAGCCCTATACCTTGAGGATAAAGGTAAGCAAGAATACTTATGTGTTTAGTATAGTTTTCTTATGTAAAACAAGAGACTAGGCTGGTTGTGTTTATGCAGAAATATTTGGATAATATTTATCCTAAAGACTATTGTGCATTTTTCTTTTTGATTAATAGACTTTTCTATTCTTGGTTGGCTGGATTATAAAGTAAAGTTTCTATTTTTAACAAGGTTTAATTTTGTAGTGATATGACAATGATGCTGCACCATTATTACAGTCCGTAAAAATGAGTTGTTGTGCAATATCGTAACTGTTCTTAATAGGAACTTGTGGGCTGATAATTGGAGATTATTATTTTACGTTCTTCATATACTTTACAACTATTTTGCATTATTTTAGGACTATTTTAATGTGTATATATGGTGGGGATTGTTGGTTTAAAGTTGGAACAGATTTGGGATTGTTGACATTAAAATGTAGCGAGACGACGTAATATTATGCCGCCTACTTGTGTGTTGTGTAGAATTGTTATGTGTTATGCTTGTGGGTTATTGTAAGACTGTTATGGCACTAAAATAGGCTACACATGAATTTTATATGAGAATATGTATTAAAAAATACGATTATAGGTGAAAAGGTTGAAAGAATACGCTGGGGTTTATAATTATACGCTTGTTGTCCGTGTGTTATTTTTTTTATGAAATTGGACTACCAAGATGTATCTATTGGCTACTAATGCTAGTTTTATCACCTACTATATTGCAGATAAATATTTGGAGGAAGGGAAGGTTATCTCGAGGTAGTAGCGAGGTCGTACAACGAGGTATGTAAGGCTACTCGATTTTATATTACTTAGCATGAAATCTAGCTTCTTCCTCGGCAGATAAAGGAATTTACCAACTTCGACACAACTATTAACCGTGTCTCCACTCTTTTTCATGTTCATATGCCCCTATACATAGTTAACTTGAAATCTTCATACATACATGGATACCAAGATACATGGGTTCTTGTTGCTAAATAAAGTTCACGAGTTATTTCATCTCATACACATTTCATTATTTATGTAACATACTCTTTTCATTATCATATTGTCTTGTATGATTATTTCATGTCACATGCTACATCTATAGTCTTATAGCTCCTAATTATGACCACCAGAAGAATCATCTCAAAAGTAATTGAAAGATAAAGTATATTTCCTATTGATGGGCGGTAACCCAAGGGGTGGAAGAATCACCTAGCTAGAGTCAATCCTATCACGGGAGGGAGCCCAAGGGGTGAAAGTAAAAGCCTAGACAGGGCCAATCCCAATATAGATTTACCACTGATCAGCTGATCATTTGTATTACATGCTATGCATAAATTATATGATAAAAGCAAAGTAATAAAAGAACATAAAGTACAAGATTTTATAGTATGACTAAAGGTGGTCTCTTATCCTACACTAGTGCATAGTTTTATTTGAGTTATTACTTCATATATAGTATTTCCTACCTTACATGTTCAGTACATTATCTTTTATTGACGTCCCTTACGGGGGACCTGCATTTCATGCTGCAGGTACAAGTGCTAGTAGCTCTTCCCAGCAGGAGTACAGGATATCCAGCTACTATTACCAAGCTCAAGGTTGCTGCAGAGTTTTGTATGTCTAGAGCTTATATTTTTGTATTGTATATTTAGTCGAGGTGGGGCCTATCCCGACCCTTATCAGATATTTTTTCTTATCTAGAGGCTTTGTAGACTATGTAAATTAAAGTATGATCAAATCTCGTACTTCAGACAATGTGGTCCCAATGACCTAGTCATATACATTTCCTTTTGGCTTGTTGTTACTGTTTACTTTCTTAAAAGCATGTTGAATGTATAAACCCCTTATAATATGTATAGAAAGCATGTGGATACAGGTTGGTTTTCCTGAGTCTTATCAGAAATGGGTGCCAGTCCACATTAATGGGACTTTGGGCGTGACAGAAGTGGTATTAGAGCAGGTCATCCTAGGGAGTCTACAAAGCCGTGTCTATGTATAGTCTTATTCATTAATGTGTTGTGCACCACATTTATAAGTAGGAGGCTATGTGGCATTTAGGAGTTGTCACTTGCTTTTCATTCTTTAGATTGTGCCATAGAGCCAAGTGTAATAGGTGAATTGTGTCTGACCTCTAAATTATTTTATACAGTAAGTAACAAATGTAAAGGAAAGAAAGTAGAAGTGGTGGTTGGTATACCCAGTCGGGCGAGACAATGAAATGAGGCTTAGTTACAAATATCTCTGAATCCTCTAGCTCTTGATGAACCAGGAAGTAGTGAAATTCCCCAACTATTAACTCGTATAGTTGCTGGCCTAGGCCAAAGACCCAAAAACCTTGGATCAGATAGAAATAAATACATAGAAAAAGAGCACTAGAGTGTCAAACCAATAAAGCACACCACATTCTGGAAATTATATTTTTGTGATTTTTGGATTTTGACATAATTGCTCAAAAATCAGAGTTAGACCCATTCTACACTCAATTTGACCCCCTAAACAAAAATATGAAGTTAGATTCTTGATATCACGTACAAATTTTGAGATATATGCAAATAATAATTCTGGGCACTTTCGAGGCATATTTCTAGGCACTTTTTGGGGTCATTACATTATGGGCATACCAGATTGCATTCAAAACTCCTATTGGCATGTCTCCCTACAAACTTATCTCTGGGAAGGCATGTCATCTGCCTGTTGAGCTTTAAGATAAGGCAATGTAGGCCTTAAAGAAGTTGAATCTTGAATGGTATGATAGTGCATGGTCTCTATTGAATCAACTCAATGACTTAATGAATTTTGATTAAGGGCGTATGAGAGGTTAACATTGTATAAGCAATGAATGAAATTACAACATAATCATGGCATTGAATGCCGTCAGTTTGCATCGGGGGACTGGGTGTTGCTCTATAACTTCAGGTTAAAGTTATTCCCTAGAAAGCTCAAATCTAAATGGATAGCACCTTTCTGAATAGCGCATGTATTCAGTCATGGTGCGATTGAATTGGAGAGACGAGATGGAGAAACTTTAAACGTAAATGGCCAAAGAGTTCAACTTTACATAGGAGACACGGAGGAGATCAAGATGGTGAAAGATTGGGACTTTTAAGAGATATAAGGAAGCATACCAATCTATGTTGTGCCGCGCCAGTAACCAGACACTGCTTGGGAGGCAGCCCAAGGTTTGACCCCCTTTTTTTATTTTGTTTTTATTATGTACATTTGAGGACAAAGTATGTTTTTTTTGGTGGGGCGTGGGTAGTTATGGACTAGGGTAAAGTCTGAGTAGCCTTTAGTCCATAACTATCCTAGTTTTTGATATCCCAAGGTTTTCTTACTGGGTTCTTTTGCCTTGTGGATTATTTCTATTTTTTATGTTGAACAAGCATATTCTAGGTGTTTTGGATATTTATTTGATATATGGTGATTAAACTTCTAGTACATACATTGTTTTGAATGGTTTTGTAAAATGTTTTGGAAAATTGGTACCCAAAAATTTTTGGGACTATTGGTTATTTTTGCAATTATGCATATGTGAATGGTTTGGCAATGTTTTTTCTGATTAAGTGAAGGTAAGTTGATGTTGAAGCATGATATTTGAGTCTATGTTAGCTATGTATGCAATGCCATGTCTGTGAGAGATAAATTTTGTTGTTTTCATGCATTGTTTACTAATTTAGAACTTGCTCTGTTACTCTGAGTTGGACTTGAGACTGTCTAGATTAGGAAGGGATCTTAGTCCATTGTTTTTTTATTTAGTCCACTCTTGTCTAAATAACCTACCAAATGAATGATTTTGCCCCTTGTTCCAAATGTTTGAGCCTTACATGTACTTTTTTTTCTTAATACCTAGCTATCCTAACCTTATCTAGTGAAATACCTTGATATTGGCCTTGGTCTATCCTTTAACATTATGATCCTTGATTGAGGTAATAAGCCTAAGTTGAGGTAGCTACCAAAAGTAGCCCTGGTTTAGGGATTAGATATTGTGTACTTTACCTCAGGCTAAAAGCCTAAGTTGAGGGTGGTCTATGTTGTGGTATATTAGCAAAAATGAGGTGAGAAGTTGGAAATAAAAGAAAGAATAGAAAGTCCTGTACCGGGTGAGAGGAAAAAGAAAAAATGATGCCTTAGTATGAGTGACAAAAAAGCAAAGTGAATTTAAAAATAAGTCACGAGCTAAAAAATAAAGAGAAAATACCCAGAAAGCTTGAAAATAAGGAGTAAGGGAGAACTATTCAAGAATGATTGAGTTGTTAAGGTGAAGGTGTTTAAAAACGTAGTTCAAGGTTGGCCTTTAATCACAGATTATCCAAAATGCCACACCAAATCCCCATGAACCTACATTATAAGCGTATGAATCCCTAAGGTGATCCTAATCCAATCAGTCAATAGTTCGGGGTGTGAGTATATGGGCAAGCTTATGGTATTGGTCATCACGCATGAATCTCATTTGTGATAGTAAGTATGCTTGCACAGTCCTTTGAACAACTTTGAAGGTATATTGAGTGAAAAAGGGGAATTCTTTTCTTTGAGGGCATTTGCATTGTATAGTTAGCATTTGACCTGGTCAGTGATTGTAAATTGTTGATACTCTTTAACTTGTCATAGTTGGATTGCCAAATGCATCAATGTGTTGTGGTTTGCTTAGTAGCTACATGATCATGTTTTGAAAATGCTAGTATGCGTACTTGAGTTGAAATTGAGTAAGGTACATACCAATAGGATAATTGCTATGTATTGCTCTTTATCAATCTAGATTGAGTCATCGCTTGAGGACAAGTAACAATTCTAAGTTGAGGGTGTTGATGTGATGTCAAAATACAACACATTTAGTGCCTAAAACAAGAGATTTTTTGTGTACTCAATGCTACCTTTTATGATTTTTATGTGTTTTATGTTTATTTTTGTAGAAAATACAGGTTGGACTGTAGCAAATTTTGTTGAATTTGAGGACCTACGAGACCAACTACTAGTCATGGCCCAAGTTACGATTCATAGGAGATGATTATAGTGATTAACGATTTCCAAAATCTAAATTTGAGAAATTAAAGTTCAACCATATGAGCCTAGGGTATAGGTCATAGTCCTCACTACGACTTGTAGATGGTGGCCTTGTAGTGATCAACAGTTGGACCAAGAAATATAAGGGTGGATTACGAGAAGGCATTATGAGTCATATACCAAACTAGGACTCGTAGAGGTGGATTGCAGTAGTGAAATCCAAAATGCCAAGAGCTAACACTAAAAGCCTGATTACGGCTCATAGGGTGACCTACGAGTCGTAACTACGAGTCATAACAATTGTCGATCTGGATTATTTAAATTATTTTAAGAACTTTTTTGTAAATGGTATAAATAGTATATGTTAGGATTTTTAGCAAAAAAGAGAAGAATTTTATATAGAATTTTAGAGAGATTTTAGAGAGAGAAGCTCTTAGAATATTGTAGGGCTTAAGCCTATGGTTTCAATTTGGAGACTCACTTTGGAGATTTGGAATTACTTCAATTTCATCATTCAAGCTTGTGATTCTAAGAAGTATTTCCTTATTCATCATTATACTTGGGTAATTTCTCAACTATGTGTGTTTAATTCATTATTTGTTTTCTTGCCCAAGTCATGAGTAGCTAAACACCCACAACTTGGGTGCTGTGAGAACCATGAGTAGATTGCTTAATAACCCGGATTATTTGCACCTCCTAAGTTGGGTATTTGCATGTATTATCTATTTTCCTTTATTTTTCATGTTGTTTAATGGTGGCCAACATTAAATCTTGCCTAGTGTCGTGATCCTGATCAAGGTAGTGTTGCGTAGGAAAAGAAAATAAGCGAAAGAATTCGATTGATATGTTCTCATCTAATCAACCAAAACCGACTAAGGAGAGGTTGATTGGGACGATAGGTAACGGTTAGTTGGTACACTATGGTTGCTGGTCAAGTGCCATAGTGAAATTTGACCTTCACCTTTGCCCACGGTTAAGTTACCATCCTAAATGCAATGTCCTAATTTAGGTTTGTTATCCGAGGTGTTTGAGTTAGTGAATCATGGGGAACACAAATTTATAAGTTTCTCTCCAATTTGATTGTCTCTTTGCTTTGTTAGTATAGTTTTGGTTTCTTATAAATCATTTCATATCTCCCCTTTAATTAAGAATAAAGTTAATTGATATTTGAAATGATTGTTAGTGAATCATTAAGGCAAAACCCCTATCCTCTTGGATTCGACCCTAACCTATGGTTAGGTTTTATATTTGAGAACAATGTCTTTATCCTCAAGGTGAGAGGTATTGTTTGAGTGTGATCAATATTCCTCCTGACAACTAAAGATGCATGAATGTAATTATCCAACCCATGTCTCGAGTTAACGATCATGGTGTTTTCTTTTAACAATATGGTGTTATTATTTTTATGGGGTTCATGTAGATGTATTAACTGACCACAAGAGCCTCCTATATGTATTCACGCAAAGGGATCTTAATTTGAGGCAAAGAAGGCGGTTGGAACTCCTTAAGGACTATGACATGAGTGTGCACTATCACCCCGATAAAGCTAACATTGTGGCTGATGCTCTAAGTAGGGTGTCTATGGAGAGTGCATCTCATATTGATGATGACACCAAGGAATTAGCTAGAGAAGTTCACCGGTTAGAAAAGTTGGGAGTTAGGTTAAATGAGGTTGAAAATGTAGGTGTGGTGGTTATTGATGGTGACAAGTCTTCTTTGATTAAAAAGGTCAAGTCCGAACAAGACCTCGACTCGGTCTTACTAGAATTAAAAGCTTCAGTGAAGGATGGAAAAGTGGAGGTTTTCTCAAAAGCGAGAGATGGTGTCCTTAGATACTAAGGATTGTGTATGCCTAACGTTGATGGGTTAAGGGATTTGATTTTGCAAGAGGCACATAAGTCATCATACTCTATTCATCTCAATTCTACAAAGATATATAAGGACTTAAGGGAGGTGTATTGGTGGGGCGGTATGAAGAGAGATATCGCTAAGTTTGTAGCAGGTTATCACAATTGCCAATAAGTCAAAGACGAACATCAAAGGTCGGGTAACCTAGCCCAAGACATAGAAATCCCTACTTGGAAGTGGTAAGAGATCAATATGGATTTTGTGATTAGGTTACTAAAGGCTAGAAAGTACTTTGATTCTATTTTGGTTATTATTCATAGAGCGACAAAATTGGCTCACTTCCTACCAGTTAAAATAACTTATGGTGCCGAATATTATGCCAAGACATATATTCATGAGTTGGTTAAGTAACATGGGGTACCATTGTCTATTATTTTGGATCGTGGTGCTCAATTCACTTCTCACTTTTGGAGGTCCTTTCAAAAGGGCCTTAGTACCAAAGTCAAGCTTAGCACGACTTTTCATCCTCAAATAGACGGTCAATCCAAAAGGACCATTCAAACTCTTGAGGATATGCTTAGGGCTTATGTTTTGGAGTTCAAGGGTATTTGGAATGAATATCTTCCGCTTATTGTGTTTGCTTACAACAATAGTTATCAACCTAGCATTGAAATGGCTCCCTTTGAAGCTCTTTATGGTAGGCGATGTAGGTCCCCAAGTGAATGGTTTAATATGGGGGAACATGCCTTATTAGGACCATATTTGGTCATGGAGGCTTTGGAAAATATGAGGCTGATAAGGGAGACATTGACGGTTGAAAGTAGGAAAAAGTCCTACTCCGATGCAAGAAGGGGAGATCTTGAGTTTGATATTTGTGATTGAGTATATTTGAAAGTCTCACCCATGAAGGGCGTGGTCAGTTTGGCAAGAGGGTAAAGTTGATCCCAAAGTTTATAGGGCCTTATAGAATTATGAGAATTAGTAAAGTTGCCTATGAATCATAATTGCGTACAGAAATGAGTATGGTCCATCTGGTCTTCCATTTGTCTATTTTGAGATAACGTGTAGGTGAACCAAGTTCTCTAGTACCTTGGATATTGTCAGTGTTGTAGAAGATAACTTGACTTATGAGGAAGCCCTAGTGGAAATACTTGACAGATAGGTGAAGAGGTTGAGAAACAAAGATGTGGCATCCATCAAATTCCTTTAAATGAATCAACAACTCGAAAGTGCCACATGGGAAGCCGAAGCCGATATGAAGATGTGATATCCCTATCTCTTCTGTTCTTATCAAGCTTGAAGTAATATGATTTTTCTATCTTAGGATCTCCTCTCCTTGCATACCATTTTCATTATATTTATGCATGCTTATGTGATTTCAAGGTTGCATTATAAGTGCTATTTGAAACATGGTATAAAGATTTTAAATGGTGCATGTGTTGTATTTTTATATATGGTGTATGAATTCATTCCTAAGAGCTTATCTTAGCATATTCCTTGATGAATGTTACCAAAGAGGAGATATTGTAATACCCCACCTATAAGGGTTTAGAGAGATGCAAGAAATAACCTTGGAAGTTCTGGAAACTATAAGTTTTTACGAAGTGGTTTACAAGTCATAAGTTGGAATACAACCTATAAAGTGGGTTTGTAGAACCTGGGCAGACATAACTATATTTGAGAACTTTCAGAAGTTCAATCTATGACTTATCAAATGACCGTAAAGTCTTCTACAAGTCGTAGACTATCTCATAAAATGAGAATCAGAGAAAAGGGGTCTCTAAAAGTCTATCAGAAAAAATCCTACCTACGGCTTGTAAACAGAGTCTCGTAGACCTGTCTGACCAATTTTTTATATGGGAAAACTTGGCCTTTCTTATTTTTCCTAAGTATGAAACTACTTCATTTATGGTCTCAATAACCCCCTTTTTGAGCCTTATAAACCCTTACACCCTCACTTCTGTTCATTCCTCAAAAACCCTATGTCTCTAAACTCTTTCAAGGCAATCAAGTGTGAGGACAAGCTAGGGTTTCAGATTTTTCATCTTCAAATCAGATTTCCTTCCATCAAAATCACACCAAGGTATGTGGGTTTGATTGTGTGAATCTTTCTTCCTACAGGTCCAACCATTCTTCCTCTCCAACTACATGAAATTTATGGATTCTTATAGGTATTTATGAACTCTTGCATATGGTGACATTATTATGCATTGTATATATGATTTCTATATGAGTTCTTCAAGTAATAATTTTATTATACTTAAATATCATTGGGGTTTGACATTGTGATGGATTTTATGATAGTAAAGTCATGTACTCTGTGATGCTATGAAAGGCTATGAAAGAACTTATGGATTTTAGTTGGTTTTCATGATACCCAACATAAGCGTTTCACTACAATATTGGTTGGTTGATTTGAATAACTTTAAAATGAGTTGGTTTTACTCCATTCTTGTCCTATACTCTTGAAAGACATGATTTTAAGTACATGTGCATATGCCCACCATGTTCGATTAAATTGACATAATGAGGTTTCTATGCTTATAAATGACTATTGCATGAATTACAAGACAAATATGTAATGACAAATTGTGGGCTCCTTAGCATGTAGTGAACTCATGAGAAGTTCCTATGATTTGTAAGTAAAATATCAAGCACTTATACTATATATACTACCCTCTTGTAAGTAAATAATGTCTACATGAAGGGGTGAAGCATGATAACTATTTTACTCTCATGTGCTAACTAAAGCTCACTAGAAGGGATCAAGCATACTAGAATCTCTACCCTCATATGTAATGCAATATCTACTAGAAGGGGTCAAGTTTATAAAATGTTTTGACCCTCTAGTACAAGGTATATGCCCTCTGTAGGGGTCAAGAATATGAATGAGCTACTTCAGCCATATTATCATGTTTTTATAACTAATGCAAGTTATGATTAAAGTTATGATTATTTCATGTATCTTGTGGGACAAAGTGCCAAAAGAGTTCTAGGTAGAGGCTAGACCCAAGGGATCCTTATATAAAGTCTTGGTCTCTTAACTATGTGCCACCATAGGTTTATATTATTTTCCTAAATAGGCTTTACTAGTGGATCCAACTACGATAAGTTACCCACTTTTTGGGGTCATGCTTGGTTTACCTTGACAAGTAGACCACTCCTTCATTCGATGTGGAGTGAACATCAGAATTCCAAGTAGTAGCTTGCTTGGTCTTATATGTCAGTTAGGGTCTCTTCTCACATATGTATTATATATATTATGCAAGT
Organism: Solanum sejunctum; assembly: GCA_025642045.1. Lineage (NCBI taxonomy): Eukaryota > Viridiplantae > Streptophyta > Magnoliopsida > Solanales > Solanaceae > Solanum > Solanum sejunctum. The sequence goes on from JAOTQJ010009441.1 coordinate 30,582, forward strand.
TTGACTATTTCCATGAAAGTTTTAAATTAAGCATTCATCATACATGCCATATTGAGCTCATGTATATTGATTATAATTATGCATATTGATTATTATGGATTATGTTCCTTGTAACATTGTACCTTGCATACTAAGTACATTTTAAGTACTAACACATACTTTTTGCTGCATGTTCTAACCATGTAGGGATCGGAGCTACTGTTCATCCTCTTCCTTCTCATGGCTAGATGGATTTGTTGAAGACTAATATTGGTGAGTCCTCCACTTTGGGGATAACATCCACCTACTTTCATGCTTTGTTAAGACATGCCTATTTTGGATTTCTATCATTTAAGGGTGAGCATGATTAATGTCTTGGTCCCCGTTCTGCTCATACTAGAGGTAATATTGGATATGAATATTTATGTATTGAGCTTGACTCCTAATATTTTTATGTAATTATGAAGACTTCCCTTAGTCCCTTTTCTCTTCTATACTTGTTGTTTTGTGGATGGATATGATGGAAGTCCCAAGTCACTAAATGCCCCTATAACATGAGTCCAAAGCCCCATTTTCCCTAAGAATTTTATGGGATATGAGTTTATTTTTTTATGCTTCTGCAAAAATGAAGGATGTGTTATGCATGCTTAAGAGACTTATTTGGGATCCCCTTCGGATTTTCGTTCGCCGAGTCATGTTTAAGCTTAGGCTTGGGTCGTGACAAAATGGCCAATAAGGTCATTACATCATTCACCACTAAAAAGAATGTTCATCCTCAAATATAAGCAAAAGAGGAGTACCTGAAGCCTCAAAAAGGCTGGGATATCTGGCTCGCATGACTCCAACTCCCAAATAGCCTCATGAATGGTGCCTCCACTGGACCTTCATAGAAGTTATATCTTTGGATCTCAATCTTTGGACCTTCCTGTCCACTATAGCTATAGGTTCCTCTTCAAAGACAAACTTGGACCCAACTCAGTAGAGTCATAAAAATGACATAGGACTCATCTGGAATGTATCAACTGTGCATATAAACCTGAAAAATAGGATGAACAAAAGATAATCTCGGTGGTAAAGCCAATTCATGGGCTATCTCACAACTCTCCTCAAAATCTGAAAAGGGACAATGAATCTAAGACTAAGCTTGCGTGTCTTCCCAAATCTCATCACACCCTTCATGGGTGAATGTTTTAGCCAAACACTGTCACCAATAGAGAACTCAAGAGGCCTAACCTTCTTATCAGCATAACTCTTTTGGTGACTTTAGGTAGTCAAAACTATACTCTGAATTAGTCAGGCTCGGCCCATTGCATCCTGAATCAAATCAACACCCAATATCTCACCCGAACCTGAATCAAATCATCCAATGGGTGATCTACGCCTTCGGATATACAAGGCCTTAAATGGTGCCATCTAGATGTTGGAATGGTAACTGTTGTTATATGCAAACTCAGCCAACAATAAGTATTAGTCCCACCAGGCCCCAAAATCAATAACACAAGCCCTAAGCATGTCCTCCAACACCTGAATTGTGTGCGACCATCAGTCTGTGGGTAAAAAGTTGAACTCAAATATACTCTTGTATCCAACCCATGTTGTAGAGCCTGCTAAAAGTGAGACCCTCTGTCTTGTACTATAGACACAAGAACACCATGCAATCTGACAATGTCCCGGATATATGACCAATCCAACTGCTCCGCACTATAATTAGTCTTCAGCAATAAGATGTGTGCTGACTTGGTCAATCGATCAACGACCACCCAAACTGAATCATACATGCCTAAGGCCATAGGCAAACCTATAACAAAATCCATAGTCACTCTCTCCTACTTCCACTAGAGAATAGGCATCCTTTGCATCAATCCACTGGGCTTTTGATGTTCATACTTTAGCTGTTGATAATTCAAATATTTTGCCATGAACTCGACTATATCTCTCCTTATACAAAGCCATCAATTATGTTGTTTAAGGTCATGATACAACTTACCCACACCCAAATGAATGAAATACCTAATACAATGGCTCTCCTCTAGTATCATTCTCACCTAATTCCCAACTTTAGACACACAAACTCTATGATTTATCTTTGAAAACACCATCAAAATCAATAATAGCCACCTTGGCCTCACCTCTCAACACTTTGTCATGAATCATGCATAATTTGGGTCCCCAAACTAGTAAGCATATATCTGATCAAGCAAATAAGGTCTAGCCTCAATAGAGGCCAAACTACTCTAAGGAGAAAAAGTGCCCAAATGGACCATCTGTCTAGCAAATGACTGAACCTCCAAAGCTAAGGGCCTCTCCTCAGCCCTCAAGAATGCCAAACTCCCCACACTAGTAACTTTTCATCTCAAAGCATCTGCAACCACATTGGTCTTCCTGGAGTGATATTGAATACAAATATCATAGTCCTAAAGCAACTCTAACCACCTACGCCATCTCATGTTCAGATTAGGCTGAGTGAAGATGCATTTGAGACTCTAGTGATCTGTAAAGATCTTACAATGCACCTCAAAAGATAATCTCACCATAACTTCAACACAAACACAACAACAACTAATTCTAAGTCATGGGTAGGGTAGTTCTTCTCATGCACCTTTAGCTGTCTAGAAGCATAGGCTATCATCTTCACCCTTTGCATCAATGATACCACCTAATCACATACATGAAACATCATAATATACCACAAATGGAACTCCTTCCTCAGGTAAAGCAAGAATAGGTGCCGAAGTCAACAAATCCTTAAGCTTTTGGAAGATCGCCTCACAATCATTTGACCATTGAAATGCCAAAGCCTTCTGAGTTAATCTAGTCAATGGAGTTGCTGTAGCTGAGATAGCTTGAACAAAATGCCGAATATATCTTGCTAAACCAATGAAACTCCAAATCTTAGTCACAGATGTAGGCCTAGCCCACTCAGAACAGCTTCTAACTTGTCCAGATCAACCATAATACCCTATTTTCATATAACATGGTTAAGAAATGCAATAGACTCAAGACAAAACTTGCACTTTGAGAACTTGGCATACAACTTCTCTTCCTTTAATATCAAGAGAATAGTCCTCAAGTGTTGAACATGATCTGCCTCACTCTTAGAATAAGTCAAGATATCATCTACGAACATAATCACTAAGATGTCTAAATAGGGCTTGACCACTTGGTTCATCTAACAAAATTAGTCAGGGCATTAGTTAACCCAAATGACATAACTGCGAACTCATAATGCCATTATGTGTCCTGAAACTTGTCTTTGGGATGTTGGACTCCAGAACTCTCAACTAACTAGAATCGGACCTCAAGGCAATCTTGTAGAATACTGAGGTACCCTACAACTAGTACAAAATTTCATTAATACGAGGCAATGGATATTTCTTCTTGATGGTCACTTTGTTAAGCTGACGATAGTAAATACACATATGAATAGTGCCATCTTTCTTCTTCATAAAAAATATAGGAGCACCCTAGGGAGATACACTTGGACAAATAAAGCCTTTCTCAAAAAACATTTAAATTATTCCTTTAAATCTTTTGACTCTACCAGGGCCATATGAGAACGAGCAACAAATATAGGCTTAGTGCCCAGCTCTACATCAATAGAAAAGTCAATGTCACGATCCGAAGGAACACTAGGTAAATTAGTCAAAAATACATCCATAAACTCCCTAGTAACCAGGGTAGTCTCCAATGATGGGGACTCTTGAGAAATAGCCCAAACATGAGCTAAGTATGCCAAACACCCCTTCCACATCAATCGAAAATCATGCATATAAGAAATAACATCCTTAGGATAGGAACGAGGTGCTCTAGTCCACATCGACTGAGGCCAATTGGGGCAAGATAGGTCACGATCTTTGCATGACAGTCAAGAATAGCATGATAAGGTGACAACCAATCCATACCCAATGTCATATCAAAATATACGATATCTAATAATATTAGATCAACAATAATATTAGGCCTCATAAAAGTCACAACATATCCCTCACAAACCTAATTAACCACTAAACATTCACATACCAAGGTGGATACACATATAGGCTCAGCAAGCAGCTCAAACATAATATGAATAGCAAAAGTAAAATAGGCTGACACATATGAATAAGTAGAGGCTAGATCAAATAAAATTGAATTTGAATGGTGGCACACTGGAACAATAACTGTGATGACTGCCTCTGCCTCGGCTCTGTTAGTAATGACATAGCAAACTCTATGACCACCAATAGCTTGTGAGCCTACATGGACACCACCTCTCCCTCTACATCAACCTCTACTAGCACCATCCCTCATGCCCTAAGAGGTGTCTCTGGCCGGTGCCTGAGGTCTTGAAGCCAGAGTAGGAAGCACCCAATATGGACAACAGTTGGATACGTGCCCAACCTCATCACAAATATGACAAGTTTTGGGGTCTCGCCCCAAAGATGTCTATGATAAATAACCACCACATCTAGCCGAATAAAGGGAACCATCATGACCTATCTGTGTTGGCCTAGATCTATCAACATTGTCAGATGCTGGAAGAGCTTCCTGAACTTCTCGAACTTGATTGTCCTGCCTTTGAAACACTCTATCATGTGGTGGGTGTCACCTAAACTTACCATGCTAATGGAATCTCTTCCCGTCACCCTGCCTCTCATGCCTGATGCACTCTATTATAAGAGCATGATCCATATTGCTCTTAAAAGTGCCTCCAGCCAACATTACGAAAGTGGTAGCCTCCTGAAGATACCCTACCAAGCCTTTGTAAAACTGTCAAATCCTCTTGAACTTGGTAGGAATACTAGACAGAGCATATCTAAATAAGGCATAGAATCTTTCCTCATAATCTAAAACTGACATGGATCCTTGCTGCAGTCGATCAAACTCATATCTATGATTTTCCCAGAGGCTATATGGTATGAACCAATCAAAAATATCTCCGTGAACTGCCCCTAAGTAATAGTCAAAGATCCAATAGGCTGGCGAGCTAGAATTGACCTCCATAACTCCTTGCGAAGGATGGTAAACTGATATGAAGTGTAGGCAACCTCATACAACTCAAGAATAGCTAGGTTACACAATCGATCCTAGTATACTAATAGAAAATGGTAAGCTCTATCCCTAGGAGTGCCATCAAAATGCGACGAAGAAAATCACACAATCCTATCAAAACTCTTATGCTTTGCTGTAGATATGGCTGGGTTGGTAGAAGATAGTGGCACCATGAATAAGGAAGGTGCAATAAATTGAGAAACAACCACACTTTGACACTAAGTCCCCTACTCAGTCTAGATTCCTAAAGTGGAGTAATAATAGTCGCAAGAGGGTCAGCTAGAGCTGAAGAAGGACCAACATGAATCATGGCCGACTCAGGTGGAGTACTAGAAGGACTAACAAGTATGGTAGAAACTGGTATCTAAATAGTAGTTAGGGTTGGAGGAGATCCCTCCAATCTACCCAATAATCGCATAAGTAGATGCTAAACTGATGGGTAAGGGAAGAAGCCGAAGACAGTGGAATAGAATCAGTAGGCCCATTTGGCACCATAGTAAGCTCTGTAGAGTTCGATCGAGTTTATCCCTTGGACAAAGTTTCCCCTCTAGAAATCCTTCGACCCCTTGCCCTATCATGAACTCTAACTCGACCTTGAGTTAGAATCACATTAGTTGACTTAGGCTCTCCTACTGAGCGATAGGATCGAGTAATCGACGTCTACACAAAAGGAGTAGATTAGATACTTTCAAATAGGTGATATGAAAAATGCACGGATAAATGCAAGATATGAAAATATTTTCCTACTAAGCTTCCCCGTAGCCTCCTAAAGATGGGTGTGGACATCGACACACAAATCCACAAGACTCTACTAGACATCCCACTCTTGACTCATGAGCTGAATAGACCTTGAGCTTTGATACTAAACTTGTCACGATCCAAAATAGATCACAAATAAAGAAAGATAAATAAAGCGTAAACAAACTCATAGGACATAAGAAATCTCCCAGAACCTGGGTCATGAGTACAAGAGCATCTAATATAGTACTAAAGGATAAATACAACTATCTAAAAGGATAATACAACATTGTCTCAAAAAATCGGATACAAGTCTGAAAACAAAGTAAAGGAAATCCTAAGGATTCACGATGACTCAAGGTCTGAGCCTCACCCGTAAGATCAAGATGGATGTAGAAAAATCCACAAGATTGAATCAGCTACCCTGTGTGAGTCCCTATGCTAGATCTGCAAAGACAAAACAGAGTAGGGGTGAGTACACCAAAATGTACCCAGTAAGTTCAACCAGCTGGGTAAGAGAAATCGAAGCAATCATGTAATAATGAAGAGCATTATTCATATATATATATATATATATATATATATATAATAATAATAATAAGCTAAGTTACCCTCAAGAATTTACTATGCCGTATAACCACAATGTAAATATAATGATCAACACATCAGTCCAAATACCAAGGGTGTCACCACCTTGCCACCTGCCCATGGCCAAGTAATATCAGAATACCACAAATTTACCACCTGCCTGTGGTCAAGGAATATTAATTCCACAACCTTGCACCTGCCCATGGTCAAGTTATAATATGATGCCAAGTCCTTGCCACCGGCTTGTGGTCAAGATATATGAAGTATAAATCTCACCCTTGCCTCCTACTTGGGTCAAGGTGGTGGTACCAATGTGAATCATAATGTCTTTGCCTCTTACCAAGGTCAAGGAATGTTACAAGTCACACACAATAGATGTAAATCAATAGAGCAAGCCAAATGTGCATGTAAATATGGAATAGCATTACAACAAGAACATCAATGTATGAAACCCATAATAATCATATGTATTTAAGGAGTAAAATCAAGTGTCGCAACAAATGCCCAAATCATCATCATATTTTAAATCATCGTTATTATATCGGTAATTAAGAGTGCCAATAATATCAGACCTTACCCATCACAAGTATGCAATAATATCAATACTGTCAAACTTAACTCATCCCAAATATGCAAGAATATTAATATCACCGGACCTAACTCATCCCATATATGCAAAATAACAATGACACCAAACCTAACTCGTCCCAATAATATAAGTATATCAATAATACTGGACCTAACTTATCCCAACTGGTCTTACAATACTCATATAGTCATATTCTATCTCAAGTCCTCATCATTTCATCATAATTCCTCTCAGATCATCAACAAGATCAAAATTATACTACTATTTGGCTCAACTGCAAACAGTTTTTCATCATTATTTCAACACATCAACTCAATTTCACAATTATCCATCTAAATCTCACAATTATCACATGAACAAGATCAATAACTAAAATCCAATCCCAAAGATTAGCCAAACCTACCTCTATACCGAAATCGCACTCGGACAAACTTTCAACCAACTCAAGTCCTCAAATTGATACTCTAATTCGATCAGCCACTACCAACATTAGACACTGCTCTTCAAGAAAATTATTTTTATACCCATAATAGGATAATTTAGGCTTAAGGGCAAAATGGTCAAAATTAGCACTAAAATTCAGAAGTCCCAAATATGCAAATTAATTTAAAATCAAGTTCTACATGAAAAATAGAATTCATGGGTGAAAATCTCATTAAAATCAAGCTTAAATTGAAGGACTAATCAATAGTTAAACTTTGGAACATAGTCTAAAAATCTCCAATTTGGGTGTTTAATTTCATGAAATCCAAGATGAAATCAAGATAAAACTCATCGAAAATGATTAGTTTAGTGTTAAAAGAACTTATCCAATAAAAATCTTTGAAAACCATTCTTTATAATTGCCCCAACAATCTTTGAAGTTCGAAAATGAATTAAATATGTTCTTTTACGAGTTTAAAACTATCTAGATATAAAAACTACTTTGTGATCGTGGGACCTTCCTGCGAATGCAGAGATCAACCATCCACAAATCCATGAATAGGTGGCATAGTTTCTTAACATGAAACTCAGCAAATCCACACCTCCGTGAACATGGAGGATTCTTCACAAAGGCGGAGAAGAAGTCTACTTGCCCTATATATCAACAAACCAACAATACACAGTCCGATTTCCCTATCAGGATTGACCTCCAAAACTCATTCGAACTCAGAATTTCACAAATGAAATATATATCCATACCAAAAATAGTGATCAGGACTCAACAAAATCATCAAAAATTAATTTGATGGCCTCCTTGCCACATTTACCAATGCAAGTCGATAAAACTAGTTTAAAGCTCAAAATACTAAAAGTTCCCTCTGCAACTCCAAAAATTATTCTGAGAATATTTCTAGCGTTAGTTTCACCATTTGGAGCTGATGGAGCTGTCAAGATTCTGATTCGACCTTTTGAACCCCTAATGTTGATCAAAGTCAAACTTTGGTCCCAAAAATGACTTAATCACAACTTTGGTCCTAAAAATATTATTTTATCTCTAAATTCAGTTCTATAATTTCTCATGATTCAATTTTGGCACTACGGAGCTAATGAAATTGATGGATCCTTAGCCCGACCTTCGAAACTCAAAATGGTACAAAAATTGACTTTTTCAATAACTTAAGCCTCTAAAAATGCCAAAATTCATATTTTGAACTTTTGAAACTTGGAATTCTAATTCCAACCATTAAAATAGTTTAAAATAGGCTCAAAGCAAATTATAAAAGGGTAAAGTAGTAATTTTGATAGATACTACAAAAAAATGACCAACCAGGTCATTACACTTGCTCCGAGCTTGCGTTTAGCACATTCGAGGATGAATATTCCCTAGGGGAAGATATTATAAATCCCTACATGTTGGAAGGTATACAGGTGCATAAGAAATAAAGTCTAGAAATTTTTTCGAGTGTAAGTGGGTTCATGAAGTGGTATATGACCTGTGAAATGGAATACGAGCCGTGCATGTCTTTGTGATTCCTAAGAGTGCAATTCTAGTAGCTCAAGTTAGGAGGGCCCCCAATGCACAAAGGGAACCATGATTCGTAAGTTGTGCTAGTAGATGGTGGGTAGACTTGGTTGAAAAATAGTTTTCTGATGTTTGGTGTATGAACAAGCGGGATGGTTCATAGGTTGATTTACGGGTCCTAGGTGGTGTCATGGTAAGTTTCAAAGAAAGGTTTTAGAGGGTTCAAAATTTAACAGGAAGAGACCGCCTTCTGACAAGACCTGGACTGGACCATGACCCGTAATCGAGGTCTTGTGATCTAGTTGGGCAGATTTCTAGAAGGGGAAGTTTTGACATTGCCTAATATCCTAAGTCTATGCTACATCAATTAAGCCCCCAAATAAGCCCTTTTCAGCCCTATACAACCCGAAACTACTCCATTCTCATTCATTTTAAAATATCCTAAGTCCTAAACTCTATCCAAACACTCTCAAGCTTCCTTAAGATATTCAAGTAAACGGAGCAAGCTAGGGTTTCAAATTTTCTTCATCCTCCAACAAGATTTCCATCTCCAATTACACCAAGATATGTGATTTTTAATTTATAGAGAACTTTTTTCCGTGAAGCTCTGCCAATCCTATTCCTCATTTATTTTCAAGTTTTGGGGAAATTATGGTAGTCACATGAATTAATTTTTATGATGATATAATGAAGTAATCTATGGTATGTTATCCTTGAACACTATTATGCAATGAGATGCCATATGAAATTTATGATCTACATGAGGGTTTAATAATTCCCTAATTAATTTTTACTTTGTTTGGTGGGTTTCTTTGAATAATTCTCAAATGATTCTATTTTACTCTTCTCATCTCATTTATTCTTGAGTTGCATGATTTTAAACAAATACACACACACAAACACCATGACTTGACCGAAGTTATGAGTCTAGCTTCTTATATAATGAAAGCCTTGAGGCAAGTTATGTAAGATTATGTAGGTTATGAATATAAAAAGGTGTTAACAAGTATGACATGAGCTCATGAATACGTTATGAATATTATGAATTATATGAAGCCCTATTCTTTGATATTATGATGTGATGTTTTGATGAGCTACTCTATAGATGCTACTAATTTTATGAATAATGTAAGATATGATTATGCATATGAATTGACTATTCTGTGGGATTGTTGACCTAGCACCGAGAGGACCTTGGTTGGTAGCCATTGGAACTATCTGCCACCATAGGTTTGTGATATTGATTACCTATATGGGATTATACCTATCGAAAAGGCTCTGTCACAAGATAAACATATTTACTGAACCTACCAAAAAGGCTATGTCATAAGGTAAGGATACCTTGTGAAAAAAATCGAAAAGGCCATACTATAAGGTAGGTATATTTGATGACACTTTTCGAAAAGTCTATGTCGTAAGGTAAGATTTGGTCTACATTGGCAAAGTATAACACTCCTTGTCTAGTGTGAAGTGAACGTCGAGATTCCACGTAGTAGCTTACTTGGTCTTACATGTTGGTTATGGTCCCTTCACCACCTATGTAGGATATATCATGTGACTTTTGTGATTTGTCACGAATGTTTTGACTAAGCATTTATCATTCATGACATATTAAGCTTATATTTGTTAGGTATGATATTGGATGTTGTTTAATTATGGGCTGTGTTTCCTTGTTGCATTGCTGATGTCGCGCAAGTTACATTTTCTTTAGAAAAAGTAGTTGCTGTCAAGAAATAAAATCTAACAAAGGTTAGGGTAGAACTCACAAGGAATACGTAGACTCAAGAGAATTCAATGATCGCACTTCAAGTGGTTAACTAACTTACTTCTCTAAGGGGGCGGGATTGTAATAATCAATGGAGAATAAAATTAAAATAACAAACACACAAGAGAAATCAATATGGAGAGAAACTAGGGTATTGTGTTCCTCGTGATTCCCCAACTCAGTATCACCAAATAACCTAATTCTTTTCTAGTGTATACCATGAAGGACGGTAAGTTATATTTACCAAGCACTTTAGTCAAAGGTGAGAGGTGAATTTTATATGACTTGACCCATCTCCATAGTGTGCATTACTAACCCTGACCTATTAGTCCCAGTACAACCTCCCCTTGGCCTAGTTTGGTTGATTAGACGAGAACACATCAATCGAATCTTGTTAATTTATCCCTTTTCCTATTCATTACTATCTTGATCCAGTCAGTAATACTAGGCGGGTTCTAATGTTGGCCATCATTAGAAAACATGCAAAATGATGAGAGTTAATTAATGCAAGCATACACACCTTTCAAGAATTATGAATTATCCAATTTTACTTTGTCAGTTATTCATGGTTCCGACAACTCTAATTGTGGATTTAGCTACTCATGATTTATGTAGATGCAAGAATTATGGATTGAAAAAACATAATTAAACACTAACACAAAAAAATTAAGAACAAGCAAATCTAACTTCAATAAGAATCACAAGCTTAAAGATAAAACTTCAACACAAGTGTTCTCAAAGACTCTCCAGTGTGATCTCACAATTTTTTCTCTCTAATTACTGAGCTCTCTAAGTGCTAGGTGAAAACTTATAAAACTAATTTATAATAAGTAAAATACAAGTCCTAAACAAAATAGAAGAACTGGTTGGCATGCCATACGAAAGAGGTTTATGGGTAGTATTGCATTCCATGTCCCATAATCAGGGTCTCGTACTCAACTATTGGAAAATTTGGACTTCAAATCTATGACACTCCTCTACAAGTCGAAAAATGGTTTATGACCTGTAAAGGAGTTTCATCTGATGAAACTTCAAAAAGTCTCAATCTCTGATCCTCAAGGCTCGAACCATATTCTATAACTCATAAACCTATCCACAACTCATGTTTTACGACTCATAAAACCATCCACAACTCATCTTTTATCACTCGTAAAACCATCCACGACTTATCTTCATGTTCGTAGTATCAACTTCAGAAAATAACACCTCACTAGAATTATTCATGAAACCATTTCATGATTCGTAGAAGGCTCTATGCCCTATAAAGCATCTCGTATAGCAGCAAAAACCAACAGCTTTTGCACTTTTTTCAAAAATTCAGGCCAAAGTGGTAATCCTGTAAACATAACACAAAAAAACACATAAAATCAATTAACATCACATTGAGAACACACAAAATTCCAAGTTTTAAGTGTCAAAAATGTTGTATTTTGGCAGCACATCAACACTCTCAATATAAAATTATTGCTTGTCCTCAAAAGACAGACTCAACTTATATAGATAATACAGTAACATGTAAACCTCAACTCAATGGCATACATCACATAAATCTCAAACTTAGACACCCACACCAACTTTTCAAAACAGGATCAGATAGCCATGTAGCAAATCAATATAGACTAGAACATGTGCCAACACAACTATAACAAGTGAGATATTGCCAATAATCCACAAATCACTGACCAAGTCTAGTGCTAACAATGCAATGCAAGTGCCCTCATAAAAAGAAGTATCATATCTAACACTCAATGATATTTTCATGTATGACCTTAGGACTATGCAAAATCACTAACTCTCACAAAAAATATCCATGCATCATGCCTAATACCATAGGCTTGCCCTTATACTCATGACTAAGATCTTCAACTAACTAGACTTGGATCACTTTAGGACATTCTAGGCTTGTAACATAGGCTCAGGGGGCTTTGGTATGATATTTTAGGAGTATAGTGACTAAAGACCCTCCTTGACACTGCATTTTTCTACACTTTTAGCCTACTAACTCTGTTTTATTCACCTCATTCTCCCTTTTTCCTATTTCAACCTTTTCTAGGTAGTTTTTCATTTTTCAGCTTTTTGTCTTGTTTTTATACTTCATTTTTCTTTTTAGCTCACAACTAAGACATTACTTATTTTTCTTTCACCTAGTATATTAATTTTCCCCTTTTCTCTGCATCACTAACTTCCCTCCTTATTTTTGTATTTCACTCTTACATTAGCCACCCTCAACTTAGGCTTTTGCCCTATATTGAGGTACACAATATCCATCCTCTAAACTAGCGCCACTTTTGGTAGCCACCCTCATCTGAGACGTTTTGCCTTAGTCAAGGTGTGTAATGTTCAAGGAAGGACCAGGGCCAATTTTAGGATTTTACAAACAACAAGGCTAGGTTAATTAGGTGTTTTCAAAGAATAGGTACATGTTAGGCTCAAACATTAGGAACAAGGGATATATCATAGTTTTGGTTGGTCATTTTAGGCTAAATGGACTATTAATAATAATGGCCTAAGATCCTTTCCTAATCCAATTAATCTACAATCTAATTAGAGTAACAGGGCAAGTTCTGAATTAGAGCAAAACACATGAATCTAGCAAGTTTAGCTAACACTCACATGACACTGTATACATTATCAATAAAAGACTCATAAAATCATGCTTTTTATCTCAATTTATCCTCACTTATTAGAGCAAATATTTTCACACACCTAAACATGCATTGCTGCTATCTAACTACTAATCAAATTTTTGGTACATATTATTTTTCAAATAAAACATCAAAATCATGCTATTTGCCACAAATATTAGTACTACACGCTACAAATACTATCTAAACATCCTAACATGCCAGTTTAAAAGAAAATAAATATCCACGGGGAAAAAGAACATAGGCAAGAAAGCCCCGGGATCAAAATTTGGGGTAGTTATGGACCCAAGCTGCTCAGACTTCACTGACGCCCATAACTACCTACACCCCATCAAAAATGATGTGCATTGTCCCTAATACACAAAATAAAATCAAACTAAAAATGTATAGGGGTCAGAAGACATACCTGGGTGCCTAAGCGTCAGTTTGTGGCCGAGTCTAGCCACCCTCCTCTTGTGTAGAAGTCTTCTAAGAAGTAGCACTTTGTACGGAGGGGACAGTACCCATCACTTACTCTACCTATCATGCTTGTCGTATCTCTACCTCTCATCATGATGTCCTCAAGGCTAGGTCAAGCTCCTCCTACTCAATCATTCCCTCTTAAAGTTGTACAGTATTAGGATCATCATCGTTGCAGGGTCTCTTCTCATGGAAAGACCAAATAGGCTCCTTAAGAGCAAAAAGATCTACCACTGACACCAAAGGCGCAGTCACTAGTAGTGCAACTGGTGCTGCTAATGCTGCTGACATATCAACCTAGAGTCATTAGATCTCCATCTGCATGGTTGTTAAGTCTGATGGCTGACTTTGCACGGGCTTTGCTTTACCCTTTCCTCAAAGGTATCAATATGGGCATCCATGGTAGAGATACCATATTGAATAGTAGCAACCATAAATGCCTGCATATGACCCTCCGAGTCTAAAATGGCCTAGTAGATCTAAGGCCTAATTTGATGAATAAGTTGAGTCAACTGCGACAGAGCGTGAGATAACCTCTGCGCCAAGGCCTGTATAAATGAGACAGATATGTAAACCATGATAGCGGGGGTATCTTATGATATCGTGGCCTATGGTGTAGGAACAGAAGTAGTGAGCCCCTACCCTCATCTACCTTAGGCTGCAGGGGTCTCTCCTCAGTAGTAGTGGTAGTGGCGATGGTAGCTGTGAATGCTTAGGCAGTGTTGCTAGGGTGAACATATTAGGCATAGGAAGAGGTTGTGCTCGCTGGAGTGCCACCAGGTTCTCTTCAGCTTTGATTAGGCTGGGTCTAACGTATGATGGGCCTCTATCAATTTGGTCCAGCTGATGAATTCTCTCCACCCTCGACTCAAGTTTGAGCTTGTATATCTAATAAGGGAATGGGATGGAGGTAGACCTCATCAGGGTAGCCTCATGAATCTACTTAGCAATGAGGCGCCCTTAGTTAATATCTTAACCAGCTAAGATGCTGGCAACTAAAATCGTACACTCTGGCTTAGTGTATTATCAACAACTGTAGGCCGGATGGATGAATGAACAACCACCCACCAAAATATGGTGGGGAAATTCTGCAAAGCCTTGAAAGTAGGCTCCGAGTATGTGGCAACCCATGATAGGTTCTGAACCCTCAACAATATAACCAACTACCTATCTCATCAAGCTAGCTCATTGCCCTAGATCTCTCATAACCAGGTAGTCCCTCATCTACTACACCCTGTAGTCTAACTCTATGGTGGCTCTGGGGGCAGGGATCTTTAGTCCAAAAAGAATCCAGCAGATGGTGGTCTTCGATATACCAACCTGCTGGTCCCTTACTCGTATCTTAGTTAGTTTGGGCTGACCAAGGGGCTTCATTCTTTCAGGAAGAGTATAGTGTATCGTGGTTGCATATGAGGCATAAAGCTCCCTAATATGCTGTTAAAATACAACATATTTGATGCCTAAAATAAGGAATCGTGTGAGTTCTTAATGTGACTTTTTATGGTATTTATGTGTATTTATGTTGTTATTGCAGAAAAGGTAGGTTGGCAAAATTTTGAGAGAAAGTTGCAGATTTTGCTGAAATGCAGGACATATAAGTATTCCAATGAGCCATAGCACAAGCTACGAGTCATAGGCTGATGTTGTAGGAAGAAATAGAGAGCAAAATTCAAAAATTTGCTAAGTTAAGATCAACACTACGAGGTCACTCTACGAGTCGTAGGTCTCTATATGATTGTATAAGTGGGTTCAAAGAAAGGAACAAATAGCCAAAATTTTGGATCAAGAACTGAAGGCCTAAACTAAAATAGGAGCATATAAGTCGTAGTCCAAGCAAGGACTCGTACTAGTAAGTCATAATAGTCAAGTCCAAAATACAAAGTGCCTGATACGAGACCCTAACTATGACTCATAGGTCACCTTATGAGTCGTACCTGTGCATTGTACCTGCTGTCAACTCTCTTTTCTATTTACCTTTTTAGCGTTTAATTGTAAATGCAATAAATACTTTATGTTAAATAGGTTTTTCTAAGAAGAGAGAGAGCTGAGACATTGAATATAACATAGAACACTTTGAATATTCTTCCTTAAATATTCTTAGGGTTATTCTAGGGTTTAGTGTACATTCTTTTTTTTAAAGACCCACTTTTGGGGATTACAAAGCTCACATTATATTCATCTTCCATTATACAAGCTTGTGGTTTGCAACTTGTGGTATTATTGTTCTTCATTGTTTTGGGTAAAATTCTCAACTATGTCTTCTATTTGCATTATTGTTGATTTTACCTTATCCATGAGTAGCTAAGCACCCACAACTTGGGTTATGGGAACCATGAGTAGTTGTCATGAAATAATCTAGGCTTTGTGCATTTCTTTGATTGGTATTTTGCATTTATTATTTATTTTCCTTCATTTTGATTATATTGTTTGGTGGTGGCCAACACCAAACCTTGCTTGCTATCATGGTTCTGATCAAGGTTGTGATGAATAGGAAAAGGGAAGTAAATTACAGGATTCGATTGATGTGTTCTCGTCTAATCAAACAAACCTAATAAAGTGGAGGTTGATTGGGACAATGGGCAATAGTTAGTTCGTACACCATGGTTGCCAACCATGCACCATGGTTAAATTCGACATTCACCTTCACAAGAGGGCTGGAAGAACCTAAGTTACCATCTTGTATGTGAATTCCCCATTAAAGTTATGTTGTCTAGGGTAATTGAGTCAATAAATCATAGAGAATACAATTCCCAAGTTGTCCCTAAATTTGTATGTCTTCCCACAGAGCTAGTTCAATTCTATTTTTATTTTTGAATTACAAAGAAAAACCCCCATTTAGAGATTTTAGTAATCGATGCTTGAAATGATTGGAAGTGAATTCTTGTTGTCAAACCCCGTATTCCCTATGGATTCAATTCTAACCTTTGCTTAGGTTAATTGTTGATAGCGATTGCTTTTTTATTGGAACATGAACATCATAAAAAATTATGGAGCTGTTTCTAGGGAATACGACTAGGTTTTTGACTTGATTTCACTATTAGTTAGTTCAAGTATTAATTTCTAGACTCTCTTGTATTTTACTTTTATTTTTATTTTGTTGTTGATTTGATTTGCAGGGTGTACTAGGTTGTATACCCAACACAAGGAGCCAAGGCAATCTCTTAGCTCCGATCAATTTGGAGATCCATCGACTCTTTAAAAGAATGACTCAAGTGATGAGGATATTGCAGTTAAGGAAGAAATGAATATGAATGATGATATGGGAAGATAAGAGAATCCTCCACCGAGGGATGATAGGCCACACCATAGGAATTTCAATGAGAATGCTTATGGTTGGAACCAATATCTCTTGAACCTTATGGCCATAGACATTACTAGTTCTATAGTGTTGCCTTTATTACCAGCAGCCACTAAGTTCTCGGTGTCAAGTGGATTACTTCAAATGCTCCAAAATCATGGGTTGTTGACAGGCTACCTTCAAAGGATCCCCATCGTCATCTCCATAATGTTGTCTTCGTCTGCAAGAGTTTCATAGGGAAACAAAATCTTTCTCTTGATGCTATTGGTTTACGGGTGTTTACATTGTCACTAACTGGTAATGCAGCTGTGTGGTTGTCAAACCCTGCTTCCTCCGGGTACAATAAAAAGTTGAGCAGAGCTTTAGAGAGTGTTTTTAGAGAGATATTTCTCAAGATCAAAGAAGCTAAAGATCAAAGATCAAATAAAAAATTTTGAGCAATTTTCGGGTGTTTCTATTAGTACCACATAGGAGAGATTCACTAGATGCTTGAGGATGGTTCCCGATCATAAAATTGTTGATGATGCCTTGGTTGAGATTTTCTATCGGGCGCTTGACGAGAACGGTTAAGCTTGTGCCGAAACAATCTCGGGAGGCATGTTTCTTGACCAACCTTTAGCTAGCAAGGATAGAGCAACTTGTTAAAACCAATCGAGCATGGGGTCAAAGAGAGCAAGGTGTAATGAAGACTTCTTGTGTGGTCAATACCAATAATGAGCAAGTAAAGGTCAATGAAGAGATCATCGAGCGACTTGCTCAACTTTGCACGAGTATAGACTTGGTTGTAAAGCAAAACCAAGTAAGTGTCCAAGCGGTCACCCACCAACCTCCAAAGACTTCCATCTATGAAGATCTATTCTTTGATGAAGATGTTTGTTTTGTGAGTAACCAAGTGGCAGGTTTTCAGAATAACCCCCAAGGGTCCAACTCAGACTATTAAAGGCAAGGTTTCGAGAATCAAGGTTGGAACTATAATCGTGATGGTGCTTACAGAGACAACTGAGGTGGCTACTATGGAAGACAGAAAGCGTCGAATGTCGAATGAGGTAGAAGAGATGTCTATCAGAATGATCCTTATGTGCCACCTCATAACCGTGATGCCATGCCAAGTACTTTGAGGCTTGAAGAGATGTTCAGCAAGTTGTTGAAAAGAGTCGACCACCAAGATGTGACCTTGAACCAAAAGATAGAGTCTCAATCTATGGTGATTAAACTATTAAAACAATAATTTGGTCAATTTTCTTTACAATTGAACCAACACCAAAATGGCACCTTACCAAGCAATATAGTTTAAAATCTAAAAAATGATAGGCATTACATGGCGGTCATGACTAGAAGTGGCAAAAGCTCCATAAATCTCCCTATGCCGGTGTTCGAGGATAAAGTTTGTGAAAAGGGTATTGGAGGTCAAGTTGTGGTTGAGAGAGAAGGTTTGGAGAATGTTGGGATGCAAAGCGAAGAAGTTAGAGAGCATGAAAAAATGAAGTTGATCCCAAAACCTCCTCCTCCTTTCCCTCAAAGGCTTAAGATAAAGGAAAAGGAGGGTAAATTCAAACACTTCCTCTAGATGTTGAAGCAACTATCCATCAACCTTTCCCTTATAGAAGATTTGGAGAATATGCCTCGATACACTAAATATATGACGGATTTGGTGACAAAGAAGCACACTTTGAGCAAAGAGTTCAACAAGAGCTCCAAAAGTGTACTACGATCATGACTAAATGCCTTACTTAAAAATGAGAGGACCTCGGTGCATTCAACATCCCTTGCACCATTGGTGATGTTGAATTACCAAGAGTATTGTGTGACTTAGGAACAAGTATTAACCTAATGTTTCTTGCCATGTTCAAAAAGCTTGGTTTTAGTACTTCTACTCTGACGAGAATGCGATTGCTCATGGTGGATCAAACTATCAAAAACCCAAAAGAAGTACTTTTTGATGTGCTTGTAAAGGTTGAAAAATTCATCTTTCTGGTAGACTTTGTGATCCTTGACTGTGAGGTTGATTTCAAGGTGACTATTATATTAGGAAGACCATTTTTATCCACTTGGAGAGCCTTGGTGGATATGGATTCGTGTTAGCTTCGGTTCAGGGTCAATGATGCAAAGATTGTGTTTGACATCCAACAATTAATGAAACACCTGGATGAGTTTAAGAGCAAAGTTTAGGACCTCGAAGATTTTTGATGATGGATGATGACAAAGTCAAGTCGCGACAATAAATCAGGCGCTTCCTGGGAGGCAACTAAAGGTACACCCCTTGTTTCTCTTTTTGATGGTTTTACTTTGAGGGCAAAATACTCTATTTTTGTAGGGTGTGGGAAGTTTTGGATAAGGGTGAAGTCTATGTAACCTCAAGTCTATAACTTCCCCTATTTTTGATCCCAAGGTTTTCTTGCCGTGCTTCTTTTTCCTTGAGAATGTTTTAAATTTTATTGAACCAACATGTTTAGGTAGTGTAGATAATCTGTAAATATATAGTGGTTATGATCTTTTGGCATATATATATATATGTACCTCAAAATTTTTGAGATTGTTAGTTATTAGTGAAATCATACATGTGATTATCTGGCAATGTTTGTTCTAATAATGAGAAGGCAAGCTGACGCTTGAAGCATGACCTGTGAGTCTATACTTTATTATGTATGCGATATCATGTGTGTGAGCTTATTTTGACGTATTCATGTATTATGTATGGACTCAAAACTTGACTCAGTACTCTAAGACTGGTTTGGTGATGTGGTTGATTTGGAAGGGATCTTAGGCCTTTGTTCTTTTAGTAAAGTCTACTTTTGTATAAATAACATACCAAATATGATAGTTTATCCCTTGTTCCAATTATTTGAGCTTTTCAGGTACTCATTCTTTCTTGACACCTAGACGACCTAGCCTTGTTTTATAAAATACCTTGATATTGGCCCTGGTCTATCCTTGAACATGTGAACCTTGATTGAGCTAAAAGCCTAAGTTAAGTGTGGCTACAATAGTGGCCCTGGTTTAGGAATAGATATTGTGTACTTTACCTCAGGATAAAAGCCTAAGTTGAGGGTGGCCCTTGTTGTGGTAAATCAATGAAAATCAGGTGGTTAGTTGGGAAAGAAAGAAAGAAAGAAATGAGTAAGTCATGTGCCAGGTGAAAGAAAAGAAAAGAAAAGAAAAGTTGCCTTGGATTGAAGAAGTATGCAAAAATGAGTTTAAGATTGAGGCACAACTAAAAAAGAGAAAGAAAACACTCGAGAAAAGCTTGAAAAGGATGTATAAGGATGGATTTAATGAAAATTGTTGAGTTATAGAAGTAAGAGTGGTGAAAAACAAGGTTCAAGGATACTTTTAGTCACTACTTGCCTAAAATGTCATAACAAAGCCCCATGAGCCTATGTTATAATACATTAAATCCTAA
>JAOTQJ010009442.1:0-18063 GCA_025642045.1 Solanum sejunctum
ATGCATATAACTCTCACGACTTTGTTCGTGCCGGTTTGGCCTCGTTCACCAATTCGTGCGCTGGTTATTTCGTGCACATGTATAATTATATATATATATATATATGTATCTATATTCCGAAGTAGGTTGGATACGGCAGGTCAGTTTGCCCATGGGCCGACTTGCTTAGCTTGGAGACATAAGGAGCTAGGCTTGGGATGGCATAATGACATGTGAGTGTTGGGCCGAGTTTGCCCCGGCTTACGGGAGTGCATGGCACCGTCACCTTGGCTTCATAAATGGGCATGATGACCTTTATGCATTATGATACATGAAAGCTTGGCGCGTCGCCCTGGTTCACCTATCCTATGACGTGAGTGCTTGGCCGTTGTTAACCTCGGCTCACCTATGCTATAGTTGGGATTTGTGTTTGAGATTTCAGAGATTTGAAACTTCTAGTGTTATGCTGTGGTATGGCACGAGTTTGGAGGTCGCCATCGTTCCCGTCCAATGTGCATTATTTTGATGTTTGAATAAATAAATATTTTGATGTTTACATATAGGTTTGACTTCTATATCTTCTTATTTGGATTATTGCTTTCACTTATATTTTGGACTTTCCGCTTTACATACTTGGTACATATTTTGTACTGACCCCTTCTTTTCGGGGGATGTGTTCATGCCCGCAGGTACAGACGAATAGGTTAGAGGGACGTCTTCTTAGAACCTCTACCTACCGTTGAAGTGCTCCCTTGCATTAGGAGCAGATTGTTGGGTATATAATGGTAGACGTACTTTTTGTATTTTGCATTTGTGTATGTTTAAGGGTATGATGGGGCCCTGTCCAGTCTTATGATCCAGTGTCTGTGTATAGAGGTCTATGGATATATGTGGGTGTGGGAACTGTGTTAGTGTGACATTGGTTGTATGATACGTTTGTTGGGTGGTTCTGCCACAGTGGTGACCTTGTTGGCCTGCATATATATATATATATATATATATATATATATATATATATTGCTGTTTGCTATTGCTAGGTTCGCTGTTTGCAGGTGAGGCTAGTTAGTAAAACAGAGAAAACTCTATTGGAATTTCGAGAAATTCCTTATCTATTGTGAATAAAGATTCGATTTAATGTATGTCTGGGTGCCCAAACGACACTAATCACAGCCCTGGGGTTGGGTTGTGGCAGAAGTGGTATCAGAGTGATTAGTCCTCGGAATGTCCACAGACCGTGTCTAGTAGAGTCCTATGTATCGGTGTGTCGTTCACCACATCTATAAACTGGAGGCTACAGGACATTAGGATGTTACTTTCCTTCTGATCTTAGATCGTGCGTTAGAGCGATGTTGATAGGGTGTTGTTCCCCCCTGACAAAACTGATTTGTATTTCAGATATGTCGCCTAGAAGGCAACCAGCCGGCAGTAGAGAAAGGCTTGCAGCAGTAGATGGGGCATGACGCAGTCGAGGAACTACTCGGGCTCGTAATCAGCTAGAGTCGGAGAATGTTTTACCAATAATGGGTTCAGTTACCCCACCAGCCCCAGAGGGCCAGGCATCAGAACCTTCGACTCCCTAGCCAGGCGCAGAAATCAAGGAGCTATGGGAGGCAGTGTAGTTATTGATGCAGATTGTGGCATGATAGGCCCACAGACAGGAGGCTGGGAGTAGTCAGGCAGCCCGTCGAGAAAATTCCCAGGCCCAAGATTTCTTAGCTTGTGGACCACCAGAGTTCTTTGGGTCCAAACCTTCGGAAGATCCTTAAGAGTTTGTGAGGCAGATGTAGCGGACCTTGAGGATGATTGGGGCCTCAGAAGTAGAATTGGTGGAGTTGGAATCTTATCAATTACATGATGTTGCGGCGAACTGGTATGAATCGTGGATGCTGTCTCGAGGTGCAAATGCCCGACCTGTAGTTTGGGGAGAGTTTACTGAAGCCTTCTTAGCTCACTTTTTACCTCCCGAGATCAGACACGCCAGGGAGGATAGATTTTTGATGTTGTGGCAACGAGGCCGGTCGGTTTGGGAGTATAGTTTGGAATTTGATTCTTTGGCTCGATATGCACTAGCACACATTTCCAGCATAACGGATCGCATGTATTATTATATTGTGGGGATGGATATGTATTATGTGGATAGTTGCCTAGTGTTGGCTACCTAACCTGGGATGGATATTGCTCGTATTCAGGATCGTGCCCAGGGGATGGAGGATCATCTTCGTGGGCGCTAGGCGAACATAACAAATAATAGAAGGCCGCCAAACAGGGCTAGGTCATCTAATTCCGTAGCAGATTTTCGAGGGAGTCAGTTTCGGCCGTAACTGAGTGGGCCTCCTCCTCGACTGGTGCGAAGCACACCTCCGCAGTTCTTCGGTAGGAGACCAGCTACCTCCAGTCAGTCAGGGGCAGGGTCGGGTTCCGGCAGTCAGCAGGGTTTTACTATACATCGATGTTTTTTATGTGGGAAACATCATCTGGGGGAATGTTTCTGTGCTACAGGTGCTTGTTTTCTTTGTTGTCGTCAAGGCCACCAAGTGCGTGATTGTCCTAACAGAGCTAGTGCGAAGGATCCTCCCAAACTTATGGAGCAACTGGGGCTTCTTCTTCTCCTTCTGTGGCTATGAATCCCGCGGGATGAGGTGCTCCAGTAGTGGCAGGTCATGGCAGAGGTTGCAGTGGATCTTAAGGTTCTAGTAGTCCTGCTAATCGTATTTATGCTTTATCTAGCCGACAGGATCAGGAGGCATCACCTAATGTGATTACGGGTACATTATTTGTTTATTCTCGGGCTATGTATGCATTGTTTGATCCTGGCTCCACTTTGTCGTATATTTCTCTATTGGTTGCATGCACAATTGATATAGAGTCTGAACCAATAGAGCCTTGCAAGGTTGGGATACCGTTAGGTGAATCTATTATACTTAATAGGGTTTATAGAAACTATCCAATATCTGTTCTCGACCACTGTACTTTGGCTGATTTGGTAGAGCTAGACATGACAGATTTTGATGTAATTATGGGCACAGATTAGCTGGCTTCTTTCTATTCTAAGGTTGATTATCAAGGGAAGCTAGTTCAATTTCAGTTTCCAACAGAATTGATTTTAGAATCGTCCGGTAATATCGCAACACCGAGGGGTAAGCTTATTTCATACTCAAGGCTAGCAAGATGATCAGAAAGGGGTGTCTTTATCACCTGGTATGGGCGCATGATATGAATGCCGAGCCTCCAGCTCTCCAATTTGTTCCCGTGGTTAGTGAATTTCTGGATGTATTTCAGGATAAACTTCTCGGACTTCCTCTAGAGCGAGAGGTCGAATTTGCTATAGATTTATTGACCGACACTCAGCCTATCTCGATCCCTCCGTACAGAATGGCGCCAGCTGAGCTAAAAGAATTGAAGGTGCAACTTAAGGATTTGTTAGAGAAAGGCTTTATTCGGCCTAGCACCTCTCCCTGGGGAGCTCCGATATTATTCGTAAAGAAGAAGGACAGGTCGCTGCAGATGTGTATTGACTATTGTCAGCTGAACAAGGTAACCATTAAGAATAAATACCCCCTACCCTTGGTTATCTTCGGTAGTTTTCTTGAGCCATGTTATAGGAGTGATGGTGTTCGAGTAGATTCTCAGAAAATTGAGGCTGTGAAGAATTGGCCTAGGCCCAAAATGCCGATGCAGGTGTGTAGTTTTCTTGTGCTAGATGAGTATTACAGGAGATTTGTAGAGAACTTTTCTTCCATTGCAGCGCCTTTGACAAAGATGACACAAAAAGGGACGAAGTCCAAGTGGTCCGATGCCTCTGAGCGCAGCTTTCAGACTTTGAAGGAAAAATTAACTACAGCTCTAGTTCTTACCTTGCCTGATAGTCCAGATGGGTATGTGGTTTATTGTGATGCTTCCTGTGTGGGTTTGGGATTTGTATTAATGCAGTGTCGTAAAGTAATAACATATGCTTCCCGGCAGCTTAAGAGGAACGAACAAAATTACCCTACCCATGATTTGGAGTTAGCTGCGGTGATCCACGCTTTAAAAATTTGGAGGCATTATTTATATGGTGTTCACATCAATATTTTTACTGATCACAAGAGTCTCCAATATATATTTAAGTAGAAGGAGCTGAACTTGCGGCAGCGGCGGTGGTTAGAATTACTAAAGGACTACGATATTGATATTTTCTACGATCCGAGGAAAGCCAATGTCATAGCAGATGCGCTTAGCCGCAAGTCCATGGGCCGACTTGCTTAGCTTGGAGACATAAGGGGCTAGGCTTGGGATGGCATCATGACGTGTGAGTACTTGGCCGAGTTCGCCCCTGCTCACGGGAGTGCGTGGCACCATCGCCTCGGCTCCATAAACGGGCATGATGACCTTTATGCATTATGATATATGAATGCTTGGCGCATCGCCCTGGTTCACCTATCTTATGACGTGAGTGCTTGGCTGTTGTTCGCCTCGGCTCACCTATGCTACAGTTGGGATTTGTGTTAGAGATTTTAGAGATTTGAAACTTCTGGTATTATGCTGTGGTATGGCGCAAATTTGGAGTTCGCCAACATTCCCGTCCGATGTGCATTATTTTGATGTTTGAATAAATAAATATTTTTATGTTTATATACATGTTTAACTTCTATATCTTCTTATTCAGATTATTGCTTTCACTTACATTTTGGACTTTCTGCTTTACATACTTGGTATGTATTTTGTACTGACCCCCTCCTTTCGGGGGTTGTATTCATACCCGCAGGTACAGAGGAACAAGTTAGAGGGCCGTCTTCTTAGGACCTCCGCCTACCGTTGAAGTGCTCCCTTGCATTAGGAGTAGATCGTTGGGTATATACTTGTATATATACTTTTTGTATTTTGCAGTTGTGCATGTTTAAGGGTATGATAGGGCCCTATTCCGTCTTATGATCCAGTGTATATGTATAGAGGTCTGTGCATGTATATGGGTGTGCGAACTGTATTGGTATGACATCAGTTGTATAATATGTTTGTTGGGCGGTTCTGCCGCAGCGGTGACCTTGTCGGCCCGCATAAATATATATATATATATGTATATATATATGTATATAGTGTTGTTTGCTATTGCTGGGTTCGCTATTTGCAGGTGAGGGTAGTTAGTAAAATAGAGGAAACCCTGTCAAAATTTCAAGAAATTCCTTAGCTATTGTGAATAAAGATTCGGTTTAATGTATGTCTGGGTGCCCGACCGGCACTAATCACGGCCCTAGGGTTTGGTCGTGACAATATGCTTTTGAATGTGGACAAGAACTATAAGTTTCAATTGATATTGAGTGACTCAAGACCGACTTTGAATCATTATGAATCTTTGTTATGGAACTATTCTTAAGTACAAGTTAAATATATTTTGACAAGCTAAGACCTTCAGAATTAAGTTTAATAATGGTTATGCATTCTCTATTTTCATGAAATTTTGAATTAGCACCAAATTAGTTTGGACTGAGGATCGACCTAAGGGGTCATATATATAGTTTCTAATCTTATAACTACGTACCACCGTATGATATTTTTCTGATGCCTTTTTAGGCCTTAGCATAGTGGATCCATCTAGTATTTCAGTTTTCAAAGTTTACCTTGGCAAGTAGGCTCACTCTTTGGCAGTTGTTGAGTGTAACATCGATATTCCATATTATAGCTCATATTATTTTGTCGGTTATGGTCTTATTCCCATACCTATTTGCTTATATGCTTCCTTTGCATTATAGCAATATTATTTTATGCTCTATTTTGAAATTAATTATATTGTTAAGGCTTTAAACTGGACCTATCTAGTGCGTATTCTGTCATTGTATTTACTTGTTATATTGCATACCTGCATAATTAGTTCATTCCCAAATACTAACCGCATTTTACCTACATGATTATAAGCATGTAGGGACCGGTGATCTACTGTGTCCTCCTCGCTACTAGTTTGATCGTGAATACTTTGAGCTTTTGGTGAGTTCCCATCCACCGAGAACATAGCCCTTATCTTCTAGCTTTATTTTTGATATTTCAAACACATCATGTATTTTCTTCTATGACTTTGTATTGAGGGATCTAGACTTATATTTTTGGCTTTGTTTATTGTCTTTTGTTTAGAGGTATGTCTGGACTACTACTTTAATTTGATTATTTCTTGAACTACTAAGTTGAGCTTCCACTTTTAGCTATGACTTCTCCCTTAGTCCCATTTTTCATTTTATATTGTCACTCGTCTATTATTCATTACTTAAATTTATGAAGTGCATGAATGATCTAAGAGGCTTGTTTGGGGACCTTCAGGTTATCATTCACTATGTCACATGTAGGCCCTTAGTTCGGGTTATGACAGAAATAATACAACACTCCAGCAGAAGTTGATCACAAATGTAACACTCAAAATGGTTTACCATCAACACTAGGATAGTTAAATACCCATAGATTTCACTAAGATTATGCAATTGTTCACCAATATTGCAACACCATGATTACATATTGCTAGTGAAACACAAGATAATTCTAGTTGATGCTCACTATATGATCTCAAATACAACATTAGTTTCAGAATAAAGTTTGTAAATAATTAATTCAATTCTAGGATACTTATTTCTAATGCAATTAAACAAGGTTTACCAAAGATATAAATACAAGTTACTCAACTCCATAGAACAATTAAATGTTGATAGATGGAATAAGAGAAAGATAATGTGTAGACCAATGATTAACACATCTTTAACCTTTAACATGAAACATGAAACGTGATGTGCTATCAAAATACAACACATTTGATGTCTAAAACTTAGATTTTTATTTGTTCTCAATGCGACTTTTGTTATTTTTATATGTTCATGTATTTGTTTTTGAAGGAAAGCATGATTAGCATTTTTTGGGAAAGTTGAAGACTTTTTCTAGCTTTTTGAGGACATTACGAGACTATTTATGAGTCGTAGAGCCTTCTACGAATCATAAAGGTATTTTAGTGAAGATCTCAAGTGTTGGACGAAAGTCGGAAGTTTAGCTATATGAGATCCCTGTACAAGTCATATAGAGGGATGTCATGAAGATTTCCAGAGATGGACCAAAAGATGCATGTGAAGTCTACAAGAAGAAAATTCAAGTCATAGATCAGACTACAACTTGTAGAGTGGATATATAGCAGTGAAGTCTAAGATTCCAAAAGCTGATTACAAAAGCCTGATTATGACTCGTAAACCTAGTGAAGAGTTGTAACTGTGAGCTGTAGAAGATGTCGATTACTTTTTCTAATATTTTTTGGACCTTGTTTGTAAATAATATAAATTGTATAATTAGGTTAATTTTAGTAAGAAGTACAAAAGAATATAATAGAGAACGTCATTAGAGCACTTTTTAGGATTTTATACTTAGAGACTAAATATTGTAAAAGAGAATAGCCTTATGAATTCATTGTAACGTTCAACCTTGTGATTCTCAATACAAATTGGGTTTTCTTGTTCTTCAATCTATTTGGGTAAGAGATTAATCATGTTTCTTCAATTCATAGTTTCTTTATCTACCCATATTATGAGTAGCTAAACCCACAACTTGGGGTTGTGGAAACCATGAAGATCGAATAAAATAAATTTGGATTATTTGCAATTCATACAATAGGTATTTGCATATATTCATCAATTCTCTTTGTTTTGCATGTTTATAGTAGTGGCCAACAATAAAATTAGTGTTACCTTCCTAATCCAGGTGGTAATAAATAGGAAAAGAAATTGGTTAATAAGATTTTATGAGGTGTTCTTATCTAATCAATCGAACTAGACCAAGGGGAGGTTGACTGGGACTATGGGTAATGGTTAGTATTGCACATTATGGAAATGGGCCAAGTACCATAGTAAAATTCAACCTTCACCTTTGAGCAAAGGGTTGGAACAACTTAAATTACTAACCCACATACATTATTCTAGTTGAGAATTGTGATATCCGGGGATGTTGAGTTAGTGAATTATGGGGAGCACAATACCCAAGTTTCTTTCCATTATTGATTGTCTTCCATTTTTGTTTGTTTAGTTTAATTTAAAGTTAATCAATGCAACCCCTCCACCTTTTTGAGAAACTGAGTTAGCTAATACTTGAATTATTTATTAGTGAATCGATTTGGAAAGTCTTCATATTCTTTGTGGGATTCGGCCATAACTTTGGTTAAGTTTATTACTTTTAGAATGATTGCTTTATCCTCAAAAGAGAGATATAACTTAAGTGTGATAAAAGAATATTGCACCATTATTGGGGAATACGACGCGACTTTGATTGAATTCACTAGTAGCATAATTTGAGTGTTAATTTCTTAGTTCCCTTTTATTTTGCTCTTGTTTTTGTTTTTGTTCTATTTTTTTGCAGGGTATACTAGGTATTGTGTTTCGAACACAAAGAATCCAGGCAATCCCTTAGCTCTAATTGATTTAGAGATCCAACGAATTTCAAGATGAATGGATCAAGCAAATGCCAATATAGCAGTTAATGAAGTTGTGAATCGGAATGTTGGTTGATGATAGGACTGTAAACCCACCCCCTTTGTAGAATGTTTCACAGCCTAGAGATTTCAATGACAATGCTTATTGATGGAATCAATATAGATTAAAACCTATGGCTATGGATATTATTGGGGTTATTATGCTGCCACCATTACCGACCGATACAAAGTTCACTGTTTCTTATGGGTTACTGTAAATGCTTCAAAATTATAGGTTATATGCTGGTCTACCATTAGAGAATCCATATAGCCGTTTGCATAATGTTGCATTTGTTTGCAGGAGTGTGATGGGAACAAATAATCTGTCTATAAATGCTGTGGGACTTCGTGTCTTTCCATTATCTCTTGCAAGGAATGCCGCATTATGGTTATCTGAGCTCCCACAAAGTTTGATCACTAGTTGGGTGGATTTGCAAAATGCCTATTTTGAAAGGTACTTCCCGAGGTCGAACAAGCTCATGTTAAAATATCAAATTAACAATTATGAGCAACTTCCAGGTGATTCAATTATTACTACATGGGAGAGGTTCACTAAGTATTTTAGAAGCATCTCTGACTATAAGATCATCGATAACACTTTAGTAGAGATCTTTTATCATGCCCCGGATAAGAATTGCCAAGCTTGTGCTCATCCTATAATAGGGGGCATGCTTTTAGATCAACCTTTCACTAGAATTGCAGAACAGATGTAACAAGTGGTCAAAACTAATCGTGCATGGAGTTAACGAGAGAGAGCTTCTACGAGGAGTTCATGTGTTGTTAATGTCTTATAGAGTAAGATAAAATCAATGAGGAGATTATGCAACAACTTGATCAACTCCGCAAAAGCATGGATGTGGTAATTAAGTAGAATCCGAAAAGAGTAAATACGGTAGTCTACTAACCTCCATGTGTAACTATGTATGATGAGCCTTATTATGATTAGGATGCTTGCATTGTGAGTGATCAAGTGGTAGGATTTTGGAATAATTCCCAAGGCTTTAATTCAGACTATACGGACCAAGGTCAAGGGAACCAAGGTTGGAACTACAATAGAGAAGGAGATTATAGAGATAACCGAGGTGGTTATTACGACAGGAACAGGGGTCCTAAAGCAGATTGGGGCAGTAGAGATGATTTTAGGAATGATCCATATGTGCCACCACATATTTGAGACACTAGTACAAATAATTCTAGAATTGAAGAGACGTTTGACCATTTGTTAAAGAAGGTTGAGATCGAAGATGAAACTCTAAAGGGAATGAAGTATGATATTTCAAACATTAATCAAAAGATAGAGTCTCATTCTATGGCCATCAAACAACTTGAGTAACAATTTGGTCAAGTGTCTACTTAGTTGAATCAATGTCATAATGGCATATTGCCTAGCAACACAGATTAAAATCCAAGGAATGAAGGGCAATGTATGGCGGTTACGATTAGAGGTGATAAAAGTACCATCAATCCTCCTACGCTGATTGAGGAAAAAGATCTTTATGAGAAGGGAATTGTAGATAAAGGTGTTGTTGAAGGACAAGATTTCATCAAGGATGGGGTAGGTGAAGGCGTTGAAGAGTCAAAGAAGTATAAAACCATCCCAAGGCCCCATCCTCCTTTCCCTCAAAGACTCAAAAAGTGGGAGGAGGAAGAAAAGTTCAAACACTTCCTTTTTATGCTTAAACAACTACCCATAGACATCCTTTTGATTGAAGCTTTAGATAAAATCTCGGGTTATTCAAAGTATATGAAAGACTTGTTTACTAAGAAGAGGACTATGAGTTAAGAGCTTTCTAAAGAAATTCAACATTGTAGTGCCATCACTACTAAGTTATTGGCTCAAAAACATGAAGATGTAGTTACTTTAATTATATCATACACTATAGGAGATGGAGAGTTTGCAAGAACACTTACTGATTTGGGAGCTACTATCAGTTTGTTGCTGATGTGTTCTTAAAACACAACACATTTGGTGCCTAAAATAAGGGATTTTTTTGTGTTCTCACTGCGACTTTTTATCATTTTATGTGTTTTGTGTTTAGTTTTGCAGAAAATATATCTTTGCATTATTTTGGTAAAAATTAGCAGATTTTTTTGAATTTAAGTACCTACAAGACCCACTATGATTGTAGAGGATGACTTTAGTGATTAACTGCTTCAAAAATCAAATTTATGAAATTAAAGTTTATCTATCTGAGCCTAGGGTATGGGTTGTAATCCTCACTACGACTCATAGAAGAGGATCTTGTAGTGATTAATGGCATTGATTAAAATTTGACCAAGAACTGTAAGCATGGACTATGAGAAGGCACTACGAGTCGTGGACCAGACAACAACTCGTAGTATGGATCATAACTGTTGTTGACTAGATTTTCTAATTTATTTAATGACCTTTTTGTAAATAGTATAAATAGTATAAGTTAGGGTTTTTAGAGGAGTAGAATCAGATTACACATAACATAGAATATTTTGTAAAGAGAATCTTTAGGGTTTAGAGTAGAAAACTATGGTTTTATCTTGAAGACTCAATTTGAGAATTAGAATCACTTGTAATTCAACTTCATCTTCCAAGCATGTGAATCCAAACTCAAGGTGGTTTATTGTTCTTTATACTTTTTGGGTAATTTCTCAACTATGTTTATTTCATTTATTGTTTGTGTTGTTGCCCATGTTATGAGTAGCTAAACCTCCACAACTTGGGTGTTGTGGGAACCATGAGTAGCTAGATTAATAACGCAGATTATTTGCACCTTTTGAGTTAGATATTTGCCTATATTGTCCATTTTTCTTCATTTTGTTTGTTATTTAATAGTGACCATCAATAAACCCCGCTTAGTGACATGAGCCCCATCAAGGTAGTGATGAATAGGAAAAAAAATGGGTGATAAAATTTGATCGATGTGTTATCATCTAATCAATCAAACCCAACCAAGGAGAGGTTGACTGGGACAATAGGTAACGGTTAGTTGGCACACTATGGTAGCCAGCCAAGAAACTTAGTAAAATTTGACCTTCACATTTGCCAAAGGATTGGAAGAACCTAAGTTACAGTCCTGCATGCAATGTCCCAATTTAGGTTATGTTATTTAGGGTATTTTAGTTAGTAAATCATGGGGAACACAATTACCCAAATTGCTCTCCAATTTGGTTGTCTCTTTGCTTTGTTTGTATAGTTTTAGTTTCTTATAAGTCATTTCAAACCCACTCCTTTTTTATTAAGAATAGAGTTAATTGATGTTTGAAATGATTGTTGGTGACTCAATACAGCAAAACCCTATATTCTCTTAGGATTCAACCCTAACCCATGGTTAGGTTTTATATTTGACAACGATCATTTTATCCTCAAAGTGAAAGGTACTAGTTGAGCGTGATCAAAATTAACAGAGCCGTTGTTGGGGAATATGATGAGGTTTTGACTTAATTTCACTAGTAATTAATTCAAGTGTTGGTTGCTTAATTCTCTTGTGTTTTCCTCTTGTTTTTGTTTTTGTTATTTAGTTGTTTTTGCAGGGTATACTAGGTATATGCCCAACACAAGAAGCCAAGGCAGGCCCTTAGCTCTAATTAATCTTGAGATCTATCATATTGCAAGGAGAATGGCCTAAGAAAACATGGATGTTGCAGTTGTTGAAGCCATTGATAGACATGATGATATGGGTAGAGGGGAGAATCAACGACCAAGGAAAATAGGACACACCATAGGAATTTCAACGAGAATGCATATTGCTGGAATCAATATGATTTGAACCCTATGGCCATGGATGTTACATTTTTCATAGTGTTTCCAACACTACTGATAGACACTAAGTTCAAAATTTTGAATAGATTACTCCAAATGCTTCAAAACCATGGTTTGTTTGAAGGGTTACGTACTGAGGATCCTCATAATCATATTCATAATGTTACATTTTTGTGTAAAAGTGTGATGGGTACACAGAATCTCTCTATGGATACTGTTACATTACAAGTGTTACATTAATCTCTTATAGGAAATGCAACAATGTGGTTTTCAGAACTCTCAGAGTTTAATCACCAGTTGGGCAGAATTGCAAAGAGCCTTGTTAGAGTGATATTTTCCAAGATTCAAAAAGCTAAAGCTAAAGGTCCAAATCAACAACTTTGAGCTATTGCCGGGTGATTCACTACTACAACATGGAAGAGGTTCACTAAGTGTTTGAGAATGGTTCCGAACTATAAGATTTAGGATGATTCCTTAGTGGAAAGTTTCTATCGGGCTCTTGATGAGAAAGTTTCTATCATAGGTGGCATGTTCTTAGATCAATCATTCACAAGGATAGCGGAAAGGAAGGAACAAGTTCTGAAGAGCAATAGAGATTGGGGCGAAAGGGAGAAAGCTACTACAAGAAGTTCTTGCGCGGTGTGCATTAGTTTGAATCAATATGAGATCATGCATCAACTTGCTCAACTCCATACTAGTGTGGACATGGTGGTGAAAAAAACTCCCGAAAGTGTTCATGTGGTAGTCCACTAACCCCCAAGAGTACCCATGTATGGTGATTCATTTTATGATGTAGATGCTTGCTTTGTTAGAGATCGAGCGGTGGGTTTTCAGAATAATGCCCAAGGGTCCAATCTGAACTATAGGCATAAAGGTTCCAAAAATTAAGGTCAAAACTACAATTGAGAGGATGCATATGGAGATATCTGTGGTGGTTATTTTAAGAGAGATAGGTTACCTCGAGGTTGAATGGGGGGAGGGAAGATATAGGTATAGAAGTGGTCCTTATGTGCCTCCTCATAATCATGAAGCCGATTCTAGCAATTCAAGGATAGAGAAAATGTTTGACATGCTGTTGAAGAGAACTAATCACAAAGATAATTCTTTAAAGGGAATGAAATTAGATATCTCAAGTATCAACTAAAAGATCGAGCCTCACTCAGTGGAAATTAAGAAATTGGAAAAACAATTTGGTTAAGTGTCTCTCCAATTGACCCAATGCCAAATGTGTACTTTGCGAAGAAATATGGTTCAAAATTAGAAGAATGAGGGACATTGCATGGAGGTTATGACAAGAAGTAGGAAGAGTACCACTGATCCCCCAATGCCGGTGGTTGTGAATGAGGATTGTTAAAATGATGTTGATGACAAGGTACAAGTTGAGGAAGAAGGCTTGGCCAATAATAGAATGAGAAGCGAAGAGGTGAAGGAATAAGAAAAGGCCAAGATTATCCCAAGAACTCCCCTTTATTTTCGCCAAAGGCTCAAGAAAAAGGAGGAGGATGGTAAATTCAAACACATCCTCTCTATGTTGAAGCAATTGTCCATTAACATTCCTTTTCTTAAGGCATTAGATAAAATGCCCAAGTATGCAAAGTACCTGAAGATTTGGTGAGAGAAAAGCACACAGTCAGCCAAGAGATTTTGTAAGAGCTTCAATAGTGTAGTGTTATCATGACTCAATGCTTTATCGAAAAGATGGAATATCCCAATGCATTTACCATTCTTTGTACGATCGGTGATGTTGAGTTTGCAAGAGCATTGTGTGACTTAGGAGCGAGTATAAATTTGATGCCTTTTGCCTTATTTAGAAAGCTTGGTTTGGTTTCACCTACTCCGAGAAGAATGAGCTTATTGATGGTGGATAGGACAATCAAGAAACCAGAGGGAATACTCTACGAATTGTTAGTCAAAGTGGATAAACTCATTTTCCCAGTGGATTTTGTGATTCTTGATTGTGAGGTTGATTTTGAGGTCACTATTATTTTGGGAAGGCCATTCTTGGCCATTGGAGAGCCTTTGGTGGACATGAATACTGGTTAACTTAGGTTTAGGGTTAATAATGCTAATATCCGTCAGCCTAATAGCACCCTAATGAACTCAAAAGCGAAGTGTGGGCTATTGAGGAATTTTGATGACTCAAGATGACTAAGTCATGCTACGACGTTAAGCAAGGCGCTTCTTGCGAGGCAACCAACGTACTTTTCATGTTTTTCGCTTATTTTGAGTTTATTATGATTGTGTGAATTTCTAGGTAGTGGGTTAACTTTTGTTATATTTTGAAGACATTGAATAAATTGTATTTATGGATAATGGTAAGTTTTTAGATGAAGGTTCGCGGGTATTAAACAAGTTCAGAAAATTTGCTGAAAAATGGCAGTGGAAGCAACCTCTACGACAACGCCTACGAGCCATAGTTCGCACTATGACTAATAGTCTTTCCTCGTATAGGATAATAATGATGATTGAAGTTGGCACTTATACTACAAGCCAACTTTGTGACACATAGTCCCAATTATGAATCATACATGGGGTTTATAGTGCCTAGGTATATTTTCTGAGACCTTTCCAAGTTTTAAGTGGTCTACAAGACCAAGACCTATGATCCATAATCAGGCCTAAGACTCATAGTCGGGGTCTAGTAGATTGGACTTTGGAACTTCTAAAAGTCAGCCTTGTGGGGCATTTAAATGATCCAAATTCATTTTTGGCCCTTAAATCTCCTAAATTAAACCCTAATACTCCCATAATCTTTCCCAAATACTTTCTCCACTATTCCAAATCACATTCCCAACCAAATTCTCATATGCCTACATCACTTTTCCGATGAACTATTCTGGCGGCTAAGGTTTTGATTCCCTTTTTCTTTTATATTTGTTCATCTTTCATCTTCATCCCCTGAGGTATGTTTATTGGTTAGATTTCATACACAAAATACAATATGTTTTGTACTCTTTCAATGATTGTATGATTGAAATTAGTATTAAGAGTACTCGTTGGGAGAGTTAATACATTTCAATGAGATTTAGGGTATTTGCTGATTGGATTCCTTGAATTTAACCGTAGTTGTAAAATTACTCTTATTTCTTGGTGCTGATAATCATAATTTATGATTAATTGATGACTAAATGTTAGAAGAGAGTGTGTTATGGTTGGTTAATTGACTATGTCATAGTGGTATGACATTGTGTCTTATGTATGCTTATCATGTTGAAAATGGTTGTTTGAGTGATTCTTTATGTGCTTGTAGACTGAATTCCATGAACATTCATGTTTGTGTTCAAGTGATTTTGTTGTATGCTCTTGGATTGACAATTTTAGGATTCTTGAATGTGTGGGGGATTTGATGTTTGATTATTTGTTATTGGAAAGAATTTTGGTTTGGTTTTTGAATGGAATATCATGTTTAGGTGATGGATATATTTTTGTGCTTAATATATTGTTGAAATCTTACTTCAATGCTCTTTACATTTATGCTTGAATGAATTTTATAGTTCATTTGGTGAAGTTACAGGCACCTCAGGTACATGATGTTCCTTGCTACGAGGGCCTCTTATGCCCATAGAGGGACCTACAGGCTATAGTTGCCCCTCGTAGGGAATAAAAATGACCCAAGGTTCCTTAACATTTACCATAAGAGACCCATCTACGAGTAGTAGTGTCTATTACGAACTGTAGTGGGGTCTCGTGAATTAGCCTTGTGATTTATTTTGGTTACTGAAAATTGATTAACATTGGGTTTGTTGCATATAGGGTGAAATTACATTTTATGAAGAGTATACAGGTTCAAGACAAAGCGAATAGATTTTGCTGAGAAATGCCTCAGGCACAATCTCTACAACTGGGCTTACGAGATTTATTGCACTTTACGAGTCGTAGTCCCATCTCGTAGAGTATTACAATGCCCATAATAAGTGTGCGCTCCACCGATGAGCCAATTTTATAACTCATAGATCAAACTACGAGTCATGAATGGTGTTTGTGGAATCCAGGTATGTTTTTGAATTTTTCTATGTGTTGAGTAGTCTACGAGACTAAGACTTATAAGTCATAGCTTGGTCTATGACTCATAGTCGGGTTTTCATAAGCCTTGATCGGATAATTTTAAACATGATCTAATAAGGTATAAAAAAGTGTGTCAGAATATTTTGACCCCACTTTTTCCCTAATTTACCATAATTTCCCCAATTTCTTCCCGTCTATTATTTCCAATCATTTTTTCGGCATCCCCACCCATTTTCTGGTGAATTTTCTGGTATCAAGAATTTTCTTAGCTACTTACTCTCTCTTATGTTTTTCAAATCCATCACAACTTGTGGTAAGTTTCTTGGTTTATTTTTAATCTCTAAAGTTGCTTTTGTGTTTGATTGTTTGAGATGATAATTGTGATGGGTTTGAGTTTGTAAGCATTAAATTGTTGGTATATGTAATGTGTGAATGAGAGATTAGGGTTATCATCAATTGAATTGATTTTTTAGGCCCTAAATTAAATGTTATAGATTTGATATTGTTGAACGAGTGCCTATGGTATCATGTTTCTTGTTTGATTAAATGGTTTCA
The DNA here is from genome assembly GCA_025642045.1 of Solanum sejunctum. Classification (NCBI taxonomy): domain Eukaryota; kingdom Viridiplantae; phylum Streptophyta; class Magnoliopsida; order Solanales; family Solanaceae; genus Solanum; species Solanum sejunctum. Next base: position 16,737 of record JAOTQJ010009442.1, read on the forward strand.
AGTCATTCATGAATGTAAATGATTATCGATAACATAGGAGTATGACGATGTTTTGGCCAAATTGATTTAGTCAAAATTATAGGGTGATTGGTGTTTGTTGTGCCTATTGAACTATACCCCAAGTGTACTTAAATGTGATTGAGTGATTGTTGATTGTGACTAGGGGGCTGTTACTATAGGTGCATGCTTGTTTAAAAGAATTAGGGAAGGTTGAAATGATAGGGTATCATTGCTAAATTCTTTTTAATGGGGTGAAATTATGCATTAATCATGATCGGGGTATGGGTTATTATGTGCTTAACGTATGCATGCAATTATGCTTGCTTCGATACTGGTGGGTTTAGGATGAAAATATTTTTGGAGTCCGTGTGATGAATTTGGTTAGGTCAGGTACCAGAAAATTCTTGTTCATGAAAGTCTTTTATGACTCGTAGATGTGTCTACAAGTCATAATTACCTTTCATAGAAAGTTCTAGTGATTTGATTTTCTGAATATTCATCAGACGGGACCTTCTACGAGTTACAGGTTCCTCAAAGAGTCATATCAGGTATCATAAACCCTTGCCTATTTTGAAAATAACTCCGTGGAACTTTATATGAAATTAGTTTAAGACTCGTAAACCAAGTTATAGGTCGTACCTGGGTCTCGTATAGTTTTACATTGTTCAATATTGTTTTGTATCTCCGGTTTACTGGACCACTATATAACTCATATTTCTAACTACAACTCGTAATTGGCTCTCATATTACCCTTTTACAACTGATCCAATTCATTTTTTGTTTTTTTTCTTGATTGTTGTGGATAATCATGGTCTATTTATGCTGAATTTATAGGAATTATAGCCTCAAAAGAAACTATTCTAAAATTGAGGCATTTAGGAGGAAACTCATCGATAAGCCAACTGATAATGAGTTGACCCCCCAGCCGAGTGGGTCATTTAAGATCCATGATGCATCATCAGACCTTGAGGTTATGGTACCACTGACTAGGGTAGTAGCTGCTAGAGCTGCACAGACTCTGGCACAAAGAGATAGTCCTTCCTAATTCTACGACGAAGGCAGTAAGAGGACGAGGAGTAGCTTGACTGAGATGATAAGGTCTAGAGATGAGCAAAGTTAAAAGGATGGCTCCCAGGAAAGAGGAGATGTCAAATCCTTGGCCACACCCTCACTGTCACGACCCAACCCCGGGGTTGTGAATGGTGCCGATAGGACACCGCGACAACCGTTTATACTGAATCTTTACTTATGACAGCTAAGGAATTTCACAAAAATTTTGACAGAGTTTCCTCTGTTTTACTGACTAGCCCACCTGCAAACAGCGAAC
>JAOTQJ010009453.1:0-18063 GCA_025642045.1 Solanum sejunctum
CCACCTTGACCCCACATCCCTTTTTATTCTTAAGGACCTAACTTAAGTAAATTGTTACATTTGGTCCCAAACTTTATGAAATCGAACCAATTACGGATGTTTGAGGTTTAAATTACGTTGCGGGTCCTAACAATATATACACTCGTTTCAGCATCATGTACCTATATTCCTTTAATCATCATATACATACATTCCTTTCATCATCATAAAGTTATTCATCTCATAAGATATTAATTGGACCTTCAAGTCCTCAAGAAATCATAACTGAACATTTTATCAAACACTTGGTGGGTATGTAGTGCTAGTGCAAAACCATGCAATTAATCTCATGTAAAACCATCAATAGATACTTGGTAATACCCTCAAATAATATACATCAAAATTCTTTATCAAATCTCACAATAGATCTCAGATTCATAGCCCAAAACATAATAAAACAGTAAGAATTTCATAAATCCCAACATTGTGCGTTGCGAATTTCATAATAATTAAGACTCATGAGTATATCAACTTTAAATCATGCAAATTAGAGTAAAGAGGAAGCTTGGGCATCATGGGTGAAAGAAAACCATGACAGAAACCCACATACTATACCTTTGGAGAATAGCTCTATGAAGATTAGACATGGAGATTTGAAGTGCGGTTGAATTCCTTAAGATCCGGAGAGGTTTTTGGCACTTGATTATTGAGAGAAATATAATTCTATGTGTTTGAGTGAGTATTGAGAAATGTCTTATATTATATGAAGGAAAAATATGGCTTACTATAGATATTTTCACATGTGGGAAGGCTTAGGCCCAAGACTCAAAAGCCTTGGATCGGACAAAAAAAAAACTAAATAGAAATACATTGTGGCATATACCGCCAAGAATGCGCCTAGCCACTAGAATTTTCAATCTTGGGATTTTTGAATTTTGATATGATTGCTCTAAAATTGAGAGACCTATTCCCCACTCTATTTGACTCCCTGAAAAAGAATATGAAATTGAATTTTTGATATCATTCATAGATTTTGAGATCTATGAAAATTGTGATTCTGAGCTTGTTCGAGGCACATTTTTTTGCACTTTATGGGACCGTTTCAATATTTTTCCCTTGGGAACATTCATCTCTGAATGTCAAAGAAACATACAAGAGAAGAGTAATTATAAAGATGTCAGCCCAAACAAGAATGCAACAATACACTTTCAAGCACCATTTTCAAAATCTCAACATAAGTGTAACATCACCATGAACCTTTTCAATATAAACATGAATGCATGCAAATGACTTAGAGGATGAAACATGACACATGAAAACATAAAAAGGAGTTTTACATGATATCATAAGGTTGAATAAAATGAAAGAGGTATGGATATCACTTTCCTATGATCGCTTCGGCTCACCTAGAGAAACCATTGTCTCGACGAATCTTCCGAAGGGACTTGAACACTACATCCTTATCAATCAACCTTTACTCATATCCACCCATCTTTTCCACCTAGACCTCCTCATAAGTCAACTCATCCTCCACAATGTCCATCACCTTAAGATTCTTATAATAATCGAAACACCAACATACCCCCTCAATCCTAGAAACATGAAGAACTGGATGAAACATATCCTTGTCCTAAGGAACTTCACATTTGGATGCAACCTCAAAATCTTTCTCGACCCCCTATGAAAATTCTCAACCATGAACTCAATTCCCTCTTTACTAGTGCAAATCACACTTCTTATGAGTGAAACCTTCAAACAACCCCAATCACCAACTTTAAATTCAATATGCTTTATCCTCTCATCGACATAGGACATTTGATGACTTTGGGTCGTCTTCAACCCTTCACTAATCATCCTAACCTTCTCAAGAGCCTCCATAACTAGATCTGGTCCCAACATAGCCATCATCCTAACTTCAAACCACCCAATCAGTGATCTACAATAAAGAGCCTCAAAAGGAGCCCTATCGATGCTAGAATGATTGCTATTATTTTAGGCAAACTCAGTCAACATAAGATGAGCATTCCCACTACAAAGTCCATATAAATCTCTTCCCACTTCCAAATACGAACCTCTATCTATGTCTTTGGTTAGGCCACCCAACCTTTTATGTTCAGTTTTGACTGGTTGGCAACTCGATGAGAATTTTGCAATGTCTTTCTTCATGCCTCCCCATCAATACACATCACTCAAGTCTCTATATATTTGGTAGAAATAGGCTGAATAGAATAAGAAGAATTATGGCCCTCATCGAGGAACCTTTCTCTCAATCCATCAATATAATCCACACAAAACCTTCCTTGGTACCTAGGGGCACCATCTCCCTCTTAGGACAAAACTACACCAATGCCTTCAATTCTAACAAGGAGGGATCACGATCTTGCTTAGCTTTCATCTCCTCAACCAATGAAGATTTAGAACCATCAATAACAACTACACCACAATTACCAAACCCTCTTTCAACTTGAGTTGCAAACTAGCCAACCAATGGAACTTACCCCTACCTCCTTATTGCCACCTTCAACACATGCTACGCTTATGAATTGAATAACTATATGATGATTTAATGATGATAGAATAATGATGAAATGATGAAGGAATGATGATGAAATGAAATGTATGTATATGATGATTAAATGAGTGCTTGAATATATGACATTATCTCTATATAGTGTTGGGGATAACCAATCATAGCTAGGGGGGTTGTAAGCCTAAAAACCTATCGAGGGGTTGGTTCCTTGGTCACCTAGCTCGAGGGGTGGTAGGCTCAGGTAAACTTATTGGGGGTTGGTACCCATCAACCTTGATGGGGAGTATGTACTCTGTCAACCTTGATGGGGGGTTTGTACTCCGTCAACTTCAGAGGGGGGGGGGGGTTGTACTCCATCAACCTCATGGAGGGATTCGTACCTCATGCGCTAGTCTAAGGGGCTGGTAGGCCTTGGCTTGTGCTAAAATGGTCACTTCTTATACCCGTAGTATGTTCTATATAAGCATGGTTTTACTTCAAGAATCATTCATACATGTCAGATTATAAGTAGGTTATTCATTACTTATGATTATGCATTTTTCTTATGATGCCTATCAATACCTACATTGCATCCTAGATACTTAGTACATTCAAACGTACTAATGCATACTCTATGCCTACATGATATCACCATGTAGGAACTGGAGCTCTCATTTTTCAACACTATACCACTCAAAACCCTCTCTAATACTTAACCAAATTTTTCATCCGAATTCAAGTGTTCAAAGCTTAATTCCAGATCTCATGAACTCCATTCAAGTTTCAAATCTCCTTCAACAAGGAATACCCAAATTTTTATATGTGGGTTTTATCCATTGGATCCTTTCACACATGGAGCCGAATCTTCCCATCTTATAAAATTTGCAAATGACATAGGGGCTGAAACATAAGTCTTTGAATCACATAGGGGACTTAAATTTATTACATTGGGCTTGAGTGGAGTGAAAATAATATGGAAACTTCTTTTGCATATCTGCTTTGGCCTTCCGAGTAGAACTTTCGATTTGTTGGTTCCCCAAAAGGACCTTGAGAATGCTACCTCCTTGTTCCTCAGACTCTTCACTTTCCTATCTAGGATTTGAGCAGAAACCTCCTCATAAGTAAAGTTATCCTTAACAATAAACAACATCATGAGGCATAATAGCATTAGGATCACTGAAACATTTCCTCAATATAGAGACATGAAACACCGTATGAACCAAATTCATTTCACTAGGCAACTTCAACTCATAAGCTACCTTGACAATTGTCTTCAATAGCTCATAAGGACCAACATATCTTGGACTCAACTTCCCGTTTTTATCAAATTGGCCACACCTTTCATTGGAGAAACCTTCAAGTAAACCCAATCACTCACGTTGAATTCGAGTCCTCTTCTTTTCACACTGGCATAGGATTTTTGATGACTTTGGGCCATCTTCAATCTTTCCCTAGTTATCGTAACATTACAAGAGCATCTATAACAACATCTGGTCCCAATAAATCAATCTCTCTAACCTCAAATCAACCAACCGGTGATCTACAATACCTCCCACAAAGAGCCTCAAAAGGAGCCATACTGATACTACAATGATATCTATTGTTGTAGGCAAACTCAATCAAAGGAAGATGATTATCCCAACTACACCTCAACTCAAATACAGAAGCTCCTAGCATATTCGGAAGTGTTTGAATGGTTCTTTTGTCTTGGCCATCCATTTAAGGATGAAATGCTATACTAAGGTGAACTTTTGTTCAAGACCCCTTCAAAAAGACCTCCAAAAATGTGAAGTGAATTGTGAACCATGATCCAATATGATGGACAAAGGAACCCCATGCAACCTAACTAACTCATGGATATATAACTTTGCATACTCTTCAGCCGCATATGTGGTCTTAATTTGTAGAAGCTAATTTCACCATCCTATCAATCACCACCCAAATGGAATCAAAACCAGTCTTTGGCAACCCAACCAAAAAATCGATATTAATCACCTCCCATGCGCAAGTAGGAATCTCGATATCTTTGGTTAGGCGACCCAGCCTTTGATGTTCAGCTTTAAATAGTTCACAATTATGGCAACCAAAAAGGAATTTAGCAATGTCCCTCTTCATGCCTCCCTACCGATACATATTCCTCAAGTCTGTATACATTTTAGTGGAACCCTGGTGGATAGAATAGGAAGAATTATGGGCCTCATCAAGAATCTTCTCCCTCAAACCATCAAGACAAGGCATACACAACCTACCTTGGTACCTAAGAGCCCCATCTTCTCCTTGGGAGAAAACCTCTTCTTTGCCTTTTTTTACCAAGGCCTTTAATTCAGGCAAGAAGGAGTCAAGATCTTGTTTCGTTATCACCTCATCAACCAAAGAAGTCTTGGACCCATCAAACAAGCACAACACCATCATCACCAACCTCTTCCAACCTAACCCCAAACCTAGCCAGTCTATGCACCTTCCTAGCTATTTTCCTATCACAATAGTTAACATGAGCTAGTTTACCCATGGACACCCGACTAAAAGCATCCTCCAGCACATTTGCCTTACACTGATAATTGACACTCATGTCATAATCTTTGAGAAGTTCTAGCCACCTTCTTTGTCTCAAGTTGAGATCTTTTTTAGTGAAGACATATTGGAGGCTCTTTTGATCGGTGAAGACATCAATATGCATTGGATACAAATAATGATACCAAATCATTAATGCAAACACAACGGCGGCCAACTCTAGATCATGGGTAGGGTAGTTCCTTTCATGCACTTTGAGTTGCCTAGAAGCATAGGTTTATGACCTTACCATTTTGTATTAGCACACAACTCAAAAAAACTCTAGATGCATCATAATACACAACAAAACCCTTAAGCTTATCCAGTAGTGACACTATAGGAGCAGACATAAGCCTATCCCTCAATGTTGGAAAGCTTCTTTCACATTCATCGATCCACACAATCTTAATCTTCTTTTGAGTCAATTTTTTTTATAAGGGAAGCAATGGAGGAGAACCCATTTGCAAACCTTCTATATTAACCTGCAAGGGCCAAGAAGCACCTAATATCCAATGGGGTCAATGGTCTAGCCCAATTTCTAATCACATTAGTTTTCTTAAAATCCATTTTTATACCATCCCTCGACACCACATCACCCAAGAATGCAACCTTCTTCAACCAAAATTCACACTTATCATATTTAGCATACAATTTCTCTTCCCTCAATCTTTGCAACACAACCCTCAAATACCCCATATGCTCCTCCCTACTATGTGAATAGATCAAAATATCATCAACGAAAACCATAACAAAGAAATCAACGTAAGGTTTGAAGACCCTATTCATTAAGTCTATGAAGATGGATGGTGCATTAGTCAACCCAAAAGACATCACGACAAACTCATAATGCCCATATCTATTTCGGAAGGCCAACTTTGTAACATCACACTCCCTCACCCTTATTTGATGATACCCACACAAAAGATCAATCTTAGAGAAGAAGCTAGCCCCTTACAATTGGTAAAACAAATCATCAATTCTTTGAAGAGGATATTTATTCTTTATAGTGACTCTATTGAGTTGGCAGTAGTCAATACACATTCTAAGTGACCCATCTTTTTTTTTCACACACAACACTGGAGCACCCCAAGGTGATTGACTAGGTCTAATAAATCCCTTTTCCAACAAATCTTTCAATTGCTCCTTTAACTCCTTCAACTCCACCGGGGCCATACAGTAAGTGGGAATGGAGATAGGTTTACAATTGGGAAGGAGATCTATGACAAAATCTATCACCCTTTTGGGAGGGACACCGGGAAGGTCATTTGGAAAGGCATCAAGAAACTCATTTACAACAGGGATGGACTCAATGAAAGGGACTTTGGACTCTATATCTTTAACCCTCATAAGATGATACAAACACCTCCTTCAAATCAACTTATGAGATTTAATGCATGAATTGAATCTACACTTGACCACCACATCTTGACTTTTCCACTCAAGGACGGGTTCATTAGGGAATTGAAACTTCGCCCTATAGGTTCTACATTTAATAGAAGTATAGTAGCCATGCAACCAATCCATCCCAAGAATGATATCAAAATCTACCATGCATAATTTAACAAGATCACAAGGCAACAACTTATGCAAAATGCAAATAGGACAATTCCTATAAACTCTCCTACCAACAATAGAGGCACCAATAGAAGCAGACACTTCATATGACTTATTTAACAACTCGAGGACAACATGGAACTTTTTAGCAACAAGAGGGATAACAAATGAAAGAGTGGCACCCGGATCAATCAAAGCATAGACATCAAAGTCAAAGATTTTCAACATACCAGTAACTATATAGGGGACCTCACCGACCCCTTTCCTTCAATGTAGATTATAAAATCAATTGTACCTTGGGGCACCACCTTGAGGACCACCTCTACCCAATGGAACCACATTTACACCTCGGCCCTTGCCATGGTTTCTTGGACAATATACCTTCTTGTGACCAAGATCCCTATATTCATAACAAGCATTAGAACCCTTCAAACATGTGCCCTTATGACCCCCTCCACATTTAGGACACACATCAATGGAAGCCACAACAACAACACCTTGAGGTCTAAGGAGGTCATTGGCAAAACCTTTATAAGTAGCATAATGAGACCCTTGGCCTTGATGGAACCGACCACTCATTTGGAGCTTACCCCTAATACGGTCCCTTTTGGCCCCTTACCCCCTTCTCTTCCTCAATTAGCATAGCTGACCGACATTCTTCACTTACCAAGTTAGAGGCCACCATCACAAACTTGTTAATCCTAGATTTAGGGTCAGCCACCAAATAAGGAGCATAGTTTGATAGTTGATTAAACTTGAGGGTGTAATACCTCACTCTCATAGAACCTTATTTGAAGTCCACCAACTTTGCTTCCCTAAGCTCAAGAGGGAAAAACTAGTTAAGGAAAGCCAATTCGAATGCCTCCCAAAACACCACATTACCAAACCCCTTCTTACGCTATCATTTGACATACCATATTTGAGATACCTCTTTGAATTGGTACGCCACAACCTCCGCCTTTTAATTCATCTCAACACCTATGATATTTAAGGTTTTGTAGACCTCATGAATGAACTTATGTGGATCTTCATCCACCTTTGACCCATAGAAAATCAAAGGATTCATCCTCATAAAGTCCTTTACCCTAGCTCTAGGGTAGTAGCATGAGGGGTTTGGGCCACTTGATTGACTTGGTTGGCCACAACTTGGGCAAGCATAGTGAGAGCATCCCGGAGCTCACCATTGATAGGTTGCTCCTTGAGGGTTTGGGATCGTCTTCCTCTAGTATTTGGCATGATCTAGCATAGAAAACAACATTCATTAGGGAGAGAAAACTCACTTCAACTCTATAGCATGATGTAGCACATGAAGAAGGGAAACATTTCCTCAAACATCTCATAGCCTCCTACTCATAGTCACAGTGTGCTTCACAACCATGAATAGGTCTCTAATCGACATGGTGGTTTGGACTATGAGGATCTATCAACCTAGTGCTTTGAAACCAAGTTTTTTACAATCTAATCCTAGGGCCTAGACGTGAAATGGTTAATAGGGAACCCCAAACAAGCCTATTAACTTGTCATTACACATCATTGGTTGTGGAAGCATATAAAATATGAAGGAACAAGAATAGGGAAAGGGGCTAAGGGAAAAATTTGCACAAAATCATAATCAAGAGACAAGAGTCAAGCTTATTTCATAAATACATAACATGTCCAACAACCACTTCTACTACATAGATAAGAGTGGGGGCCAAGACAAAGCAACTGTCTCACCCTTATAGTCAAATAGAACATAAAGAAGAGTGTCTCAATACAGAATAAGAGAGAGTATAGACTAAGTTACCTGAACTGGAGGACTCACCAACTAGCTTGAATAGCACTGAACTAGCCACGTGGAGCGGGCTGGTCATCTTGGGCTCTAGTTCCTAAATGGTGATATCATGTAGGTAAGAGTATATGTTAGTGTATTTGAATGTACTAAGTATGTAGGATGCAATGCAACAATAAATAGACGTCATAATCAAAATGCATAAAATTAAATAATAGGTATAATATAATTATATGGCATGTAAGTTCAATGCTTAAATAACTCATGCTCATATAGGATATCATATGTGAAGAATGGACCAAGTTAGATTTCTAAATTATAATCTCCTTGGTCGGTTAGTGATGATAACACCCATCACCCTAGTGTGTGATGTACAAAGCCTTAATCAATGTTAGTGATGATACCACCCACAACCCTAGTGTGTGAAGTACAAACCCCTCATCAAGGTTAGTGATGATAGCAACCAACATCCTAGTATGTGAGGTATAAACCCCTCATCAAGGTTAGTCATGATAGCACCTATCACCCTAGTGTGTGAGGTACAAACCCCTCATCAAGGTTAGTGATGATAGCACCCATCACCCTAGTGGTTGAGATGTTGAACCCTCAACTAGGTCACCTGGATCAGGCATGCTCTATTGCAACACTTTATATAGAATATATACATAAGCTTGTTTCATCATTATGTAGTCAATCATATCATACATGCTTTGGACCTTCAAATAGTCAAGAAACCACATACGGATATTTTATCAAATATTTAGAGGGTGTGTAATGGTAATATAAAATCTTGAAATTTGGAGATGAAATCATGCATGAGAATCCATTGTAAAACCATCATTCAACACCTTGTAGCACCCTCAACATGCATGAAAATCCATTGTAAAACTATCATTCAATACGTTGCAACATCCTCAACCAATATATTTCAAAACCCCTCATTAAATCATACAATAGACCCAAGATTTATAGTGCCAAATAGTCATAACTTTACTTAGTTTAGTGAATTTCATAATAATGAAGACCCATTTGTAATTCAACTTTAAATCATACAATTTGAGAAAAAGGAGGCTTGGGTATCATGGGTTAAAGGAACCCATGAATGAAACCCACATACCTTGGCTTAGAGATTAGCTTGGTGATAATTGGAGATAGAGACTTGAAGCTGGAAGAAGAACCTTGAAGGAGATCCTTAGCTTGGGATTAGGGTTTGGGACTTGAGTTTGGGTTGTGAAAACATGACTAAGTGTTTGAGTGAGTATTGGGAAATGTTTAGGATGATATTAGGGTGAAAGTTTACTAAGTATACATAAAAATACATTTGGTAACACTTAAGCAAAAGACGTAAAAGTTTTGAACCGAACTAAAAAAAAACATCCCCAAAATGCACTGGGGTGCATTGCGAGGGCAACGCGGAAACCCCACTAGAATTTGTGTTCTTGGAAATTCATAATTACTAATCGTTCTCTATTAAATAGGGGTTAGACCCTGTTTCACCTAATTTGGCTTTCCTAAACAAGAATATGAAGTCAAATTTTCATAATACCGGATATATTTTGATCTGTATTGATTTTAAAATTCATGGCATTCTGAGGCACATTTTTGAGCACTTTTTGGGGTCATGTAAATATCTCCTCCTTAACATTCGTCCCCGAATGTAAAAGAGAGGTACAAGACAAGAATGATCATAAATAAATCAGCCCCAACTATAATGCAACATTATATTTCAAACACCATTTTCAAAATCTCAACATGAGTGTAAAATTATCATAAACATGTCAACTTAAATATGAATGCATATGAATGACATATGTTGAAACATAAGACTTGAAATCACATAGGCATATGAAATTAGTACATTTGGCTTGAGTGGAGTGGAAAAGATATGGATACTGCTTTTTCATGTCTGCTTTGGCCTCCCAAGTAGCACTTTCGATTTGTTGGTTCCTCCAAAAAACCTTGATGGATGCCACCTCCTTGTTCCTCAATCTCTTGACTTGCCTATCTAGGATCTAAACTGAAACCTCCTCATAAGTCAACTTATCAGCAACAACTGCCACAACATCAAGAGGCACTATAGCCTTAGCATCCCTAACACATTTCCTTAACATAGAGACATGGAACACTGGATGAACCAAATTCATTTCACTAGTCAACATTAATTCATAAGCTACCTTGCCAACCAGCTTCAAGACCTCACAATGACCAATATCCTCTTTTGACCAAAATGGACCACACCTTTAATTGGAGAAACCTTCAAGTAAACCCAATAAACTACTTTGAATTCGAGTTCTCTTCTTCTTACATCGGCACAGGATTATTGACCTCTTTGGGCAATCTTCAACATTTTCCTAATCATCCTATCCTTCTTAGGAAAATCCATAACCAAATCTGGTCCCAATAAAGCCGCCTCTCCAACCTCAAACTAACCAACCAGTGATCCACAACACCTTCCATAAAAAGCCTCAAAAGGAGCCATATCGATACTAGAGAGATAGCTATTGTCGTAGGCAAACTCAATCAAAGAAAGATGGTCGTCCTAACTACCCCTCAACTCCAATACATGATCCCTTAGCATATCCTCAAGTGTTTGAATGGTTCTTTTAGCTTGGCCATCCGTTTGGGGATGAAAGGCCATACTAATGTGAACTTTTGTTCCAAGACCCCTTTGAAAAGACCTCCAAAAATGTGAACTGAATTGTGAACCACAATATGATATGATGGACAAAGGAACCCCATGCAATCTTACTAACTCATGGATATACAACCTTGCATACGCTTCAACCTCATATGTGGTCTTAACCGGCATAAAGTGAGCCTATTTCGTCATCCTATCAATCACCATGCAAATGGAATCAAAACCTATTCTACTCTTTGGCAAACAACCATAAAATCCATATTAATCACCTCCCATGCCCAAGTAGGAATCTCTATATCTTGGGTCAGGCCACCCGGCCTTTGATGTTCATCTTTGACTTGTTGACAACTATGGCAACCGAAAATGAATTTAGCAATGTCCCTCTTCATGCCTCCCCAGTAATGCACACCCAGAAAGTCTCTATACATTTTGGTGGAACTCAGGTGGATAGAGTAGAAAGAATTATAGGCCTCATCAAGAATCTTCTTCCTCAAACCATTAACACAAGGCACAGACAATCTACCTTCGTACCTAAGAGCCCCATCTCCCCCTTGAGAGAAAACCTCTACTTTGCCTTCTTTTACCAAGGCCTCCAATTCAAGTAAGGAGGAGTCAGGATCTTGATTTGCTATCACCTCATCAACCAAAGAAGACTTAGACCCATTAACAACCACAAAACCATCATCACTAACCTCTTCCAACCTAACCCCCAACCTATCCAGTCTATGCACTACCCTAGCCATTTCCCTATCACCTCTATCAACATGAGCAAGGCTACCTATAGACCCCTGACTCAAAGCATCCGCCACCACATTTGCCTTACCCGGATGATAATTTACACTTATTTCATAATCTTTGAGAAGTTCTAGCCACCTTCTTTGTCTTAAGTGAGATCTTGTTGAGTGAAGACATATTGGAGGGTCTTATGATCAGTGAAGACATCAACATGCACAACATACAAATAATGATGCCAAATTTTTAGTGCAAACACAACGGTGATCAACTCTAGATCATGGGTAGGGTAGTTTCTTTCATGCATTTTGAGTTTCCTAGAAGCATAGGCTATGACCTTACTATTTGGCATTAGCACACAACCCAAACCAACTCTAGATGTATCACAATGCACAACAAAATCCTCAAGCCCATTCGGTAGTGATAATATGGGAGAGCACACAAGCCTATCCCTCAATGATTGAAAGCTTATCTCACATTTGTCGATCCACACAAACTTAACCTTCTTTTGAGTCAATTTTATCATAAGGGAAACAATGGAGGAGAACCCATTCACAAACCTTCTATAGTAACCCGCAAGGCCCAAGATGCTCTTAACGTCCGACAGGATTAATGATCTAGGTGAATTTCTTATCACATCGATTTTTTTAGGATCTACTTTTATACCATTGAAACGACCCTAAAATGTTCTTGAAGAAGTGCCTCAAAAGTGCCTAGAATCTTGTTTTCGTATATCTAAAAATTCATTTGGAATTTCTAAGATCCAACTTCATATTGATGTTTAAGGGTCAAAATTAGGGTGACAAGGGTCTAACCTTGAACTTAAAGCAAAGGAATTTAATTATGAAATTTGCACTTGGTGCAAGAAATGATTTGCGGAGAGGTATTTTTCCTGCACTGTCTTTTTCTAGTTCGCCCAGATTTTTCTAAGTGTTGGACCTATGTTTTTCCAAATGTACTTTCACCTACACTTAGCCTTATTTCACCCTCATATTACTTTAAAAACATTCTCTAATATTGGACAAACACTTAGACTCATTTCTAACCCTAAATTCAAGTTCCAAACTTAAAGCTAATCTCAAGGATTTCTTTAAGGATCAAGCTTCAAATCTCTATTAAAGTCTTCCTCAAGAACTTCATAAAAGCCAAGGTATGTGGTGTTGAATCATTTGGTACTTCCACCCATGGTGCGTAAACCCTCTTTTACTTAATAATGTATGATTTAAAATTGATTTTATATGTGGGTCTTGAATATTGCAAATTTTACTGCACAGTGATTTCAATATACTGTTGTTTAAGCAAGTTTTGAGGATCAAATCTTGGATCTACTGATGGTTTTGATGAGGGATTTTGATATGAATATCTTAGGGGTATTGCAAAGTGTTATTAAAGGTTTTACCACTAATTTTTCTGCATGATTTTATATCCAAACTGCATGCTCTTTCACCCCCCATTACACCTCCCAAGGTGTTTGATAAAATGCTCGATCATATTTTCTTGTGGAATTGAAGGTCCAAAGTATGAGATATGATATGAATGATATTATGATAATGAAATGAGCTTATGTACATGATTATTCCTATATAAGGTATTGTATTAGAGCTATGATAAATCCTATATAAAGTGTTTCATAAAACATGCTCAATTCGTGGGGACAAGAGGCCGAATAACCTGGAATGAGGGTTAAAACTCATCTCCACTAGGGTGATGGGTTGGCATCATCACTAACCTAGAATGAGGGTTTAAACTCATCTCCACCAGGGTGACCGGGTGGCATCATCACTAACCTAGAATGAGGGTTTAAAGTCATCTCCACCTAGGTGATGGGGTGGCAACATCACCAACCTACCAAGGGATTCATACCATGGAAATCTAGTTTGGTCTCATCTTTACATATGATATTTTATATGTGCATGATTTACTTAAGCATGTTTTACTTATGCATTGATCATACATGATATATTGCTATAATATGCCTATTGCACATTATTATGCTTGTTTATTATGAAGCTTGTCTCCTGTTGTATTGCATCCCACATACTTAGTACATTAAAATGTACTAACATATACTATTGCATACATGATATCACCATGTAGGAAAATTGGTGCTCAAGTTGATCATCTTCTTCCATGTGGCCAGTAGTGTTATTCCAACCTTGTTGGTGAGTCCTCCATTCCGGGGACTTTGGTTTGTGTTTCCCTCTTATAGGTATTGAGACACTATATTATGTTCTATTTAACTATAACGGTGAGCCTGATTACTTTGCCTTGGGCTTCATTCTATCTAAGTATTTAGAGGTGTTTGTTGGACATGTTGAGTATTTATGTATGAGCTTTGACTCCTCTATGTTGTTTAAGTATTACATCCTTCTTCTCTCTTAGTCCCATTTCCCTTATTCTTGTTTTCTTATGATGTTTAATAATACTTTTGTGGTAATGATATTCTATGAGGCTTGTTTGGGGTCCCTATTCGCCTATCACTTCTAGGCTCTAGGCTTGGGATACGACAAATTTGGTATCAGAGCACTAGGTTGATAGATCCTTGGAGTCCAACACACCACGTAGATTAGAGTCCTCTTCATGGTTGTGAAGCGTGCAATGATATGAATAGGAGGCTATGAGATATTTTAGGAAATGTTTCCCTTCTTCATGTTCTAAGTCATGCTTTAGAGTTGTGATAAGTTATTTCCCTCTAACGATTGTTCTTTGCTATGTTAGATTATGCCGAATACTAGAGGAAGACAAGCCCGAACTCCCAAGAAGCAACCTACTAATGGTAAGCTCCAGGATGCTCTTACAATACTTGCCCAAGTAGTGGATAACTAAGTCCAACTAAGGGCCCAATCCCCTCATGATACTACCTCGGGAGCTAGGGTAAGGGACTTCATGATGCTGAATCCTCTGGTTTTCCATTGGTCAAAAGTGGATGAGGATCCACAAGAGTTTATTGATAAAATCTACAAAATCTTGCCGATCATGGGTATTAGGCCAAATGAGAAGGCAGAGTTAGCAGCGTACCAACTCAAGGGGGTGGCCCAAATTTTGTTTGATCAATGGAAAGGTGAAAAGGGTAATGGCTATGTGGTGCTTCAGGAGGAATTTAATTTGGCCTTTCTTAATTAGTACTTCCCTCTTAAGCTTAGTAAAGCAAAGCTTTGAGTTTATGAACTTGAAACAAGGTGGTATGAGTGTAAGGGAGTATGCCCTCAAATTTAATCAACTTTCAAAGTATTCTACTCATTTGATGGTCGACCCTAGGTCAAGGATGAACTTTGTTATGGGGGTCTTCGATTTGGTAAGTGAAGAGTGTTGGTTGGCCTTGCTTTCTAGTGATATAGACTTGTCTCAATTAATGACATATGTCGAACAAATGGAAGAAGAAAAGTTGAGGAAGAGGAGGGGCCATGAAGCCAAGAGATCTCGTATTAGGGGTGGTCAATTTCATTAAGGCCAAGGGCCTCCTCATGTTGTAAATAGGGAGTTTGCCAATGATTTTCCTAGGCACCAAGGTGTAGGTGTTTAGTAATGATGTGTGTCCTAAATGTGGGAAGAGCTATAATGGCCCATGTTTCAATCCGTTTGCCTTCCACAAACTCAAGTTATCAAATGATAGAGTCCGAGGTAGTAAACTTTCTTCTAAATATATATCCAACTCGAATCTTGTCTCCGTGATAGCTCGACTCAAAGTAACAAATCTATCAAAGCTAGATAGTTTATCTCCTTTGATATTATTACAAACTTCACTAGAACTAGATACTTCAAATGCCTCCCTTGGAGAAGATAGTCTACACTTATAATCATGATAGAGATCATAACAATGAGATCGAATCTCTTAAATTTTAGTTGAAGCATGTTCACCATAAATTTGTGGAAGAAAGAACTCTACCAACTTCATCTTATATCTTGGATCAAAGATTGTAGCTACACCCATCACAACATTCACATCATCCCAATATTTTGAAAATTTCAATAACGCAGATGCTATAGAGCTAATCAAAGGATTAAATCTCTTCACCGAATCTTCCAACTCAATCTTCATTTCACAAAATCTTGTAAAGTACCGCCTAGAAGATGGATATTGAGTTCCTAAAAATTGTTCGGTGATATGGTAAAAGAGTTTGAGCTTGACACAAATAATTTTTGCGTCACTCCATTGCTCTTCAGTTGGATATGACTTATAATTTGTGTCAGTTAGACTCAACTTCTTAAATACTTTGTATTCCAATGATGTTCTCAACATTAAATATGTTGAGTTCCAATTACTTCATACTCAAAATTCTTCTTACAAGAACAACGTAGCAGACGTGTCGCTTCTTCAAATCTCTCAATTCTACCAGTTGATCCAATTCAATATAAGACACTATCATATACATTGCCTATACTATCTCCTATTGCCTTTAACCCTTCTTGCATAGTCAAATTTAAGATATATGCAGCACAACGTACATGAAACACTCAGCTATCTAATAACAAATCATTTTTATTAAGTTTCTCATTCAATAAGGATCAAACCATTGCATTGTTAGTACTAGAATTATCAACTGTGATAGTTGATATTCTTTGTTCAAGAATCCAATCAGACAAACAATTTACAAAAGCACCACGTAAAGCATCTTTATCATGCGGAGCAAGAACATAAAACAAATCTAAAATTATGACTTTGAAGACTCCATGAATCATCTATAAAATGTCCATTAATACCCATGAATCTTTTTTGTTGCTATTTGAAATCCACATATCAGTTATTATTGCAATTCTACTCATGACTATCCAACAAGTTAGAAATTTTTAATTTCAAATTGTCAAAAATTTTCATTATGTCAGTTTTTATTGTATTTCTTGAAACCATCTTGAAAAGAGGTTGAAGACTCGCAACAACGTTTCCAAATCCCAAATGATCAACTATAGAGAGTGGATACTCATGTAAGATAATGGCATATGCAAGTTGTTTACATAAAACATCTTGATCAAAATAGTGTCGTCCATCATCACTTCCTGTATCACCCTTGCATATTGGTTTATTAGGACACTTAGGTAAATGATCCCACATAGACTTTGTCCCATAGTTTTTAGCATTTTTATGTCGAGTATTGTAATACTTACACTGACCATATGGAACACCATCAACATACACCAATTTAAAATCCTTCCATGCTTTAGAATATCTTTTTGTTTTCCCCGGTTGGACAACTTGATCAGTTTATGAAGGCCTTAGGCTCTCAACCTCTAAGGAACTACCATTAGAAGATGAAGCGGGCAGATTCTCATTATTTTGACATGTCATGACTACCCATTAAAAAATATGAAAAAGGTTAGATTGAGCAATTGCTAGAGTGAATGCAGCAGTGAAAACATATACACCCAGTGAAAGCAAGAGAATCTAACTTAGTGCACTGCAGATATTTTAGCCTTAAATAAGAGTGTGTCTGTGGCCCTCCTTGAGTTCATTTCATTCATGTACTCTTTAGCTACCAATCTTGAACCCATGCTTGGTTCAAGATTATCAAAAAACCATGCTTAGTTCTCTATAGCTACCAATCTTGAACCAAAAACAACCCCACTAACTGACTCAATGTAGAATAAACCTCTGCTAAAAACAAAAAGAGCACTAAGGCCAAAGCAGAGTAGAGCAAATCTGAAGCCATTTGGACGATTTAACATAAAGTAAATGGTTATAACAAAGAGTACTACAAATTTTGAGTTAAAAGAAAAGTAGTACGAGGAGATATCGACACATTGAGAATAACGTTGAAAATAGACCAAAATCCTTAGGCATTTTTTGGGTCAGTTCTGCTTATTTGATGGCACTGATTACTCAATTTCATTATTTATTTTCACATATAAATTGACCAAATTTCCAAACTATTAAAGCTGGAATGTATTCTCATTTTCACACTTCCTCCTAGACCAGTGCATTCAAATAATTGAAAAATCACTTTAAATCTCACACACAAAATACAGATACATAAATCCCAAATTAGAAAAGAAATAGCACCTAAAAATGGAACATCAGATTGTTTAAGAGATGAACAATCAAGCATCTATTGCCATGAAATTAGAACGAGATTGGAGATTGTTTCCAATAAGAGCTACGGAAATTTGAGAGCACACTTCATTGAAGCGACTTCAACGATGCTATACATTAAAAGGCAGATG
The DNA here is from genome assembly GCA_025642045.1 of Solanum sejunctum. Taxonomy (NCBI): domain Eukaryota; kingdom Viridiplantae; phylum Streptophyta; class Magnoliopsida; order Solanales; family Solanaceae; genus Solanum; species Solanum sejunctum. The sequence goes on from JAOTQJ010009453.1 coordinate 17,890, forward strand.
GGTCAAATTTTTTTTAATCTGATCCATTTGTAATTTGGGCCTACCTACCCTACCCTAACCTATTACAATATTTTAAAAATAATATGTAACACCCCATATTTTACATGTACTAATGCTATATAAATAAATCATGTTATGCTTTGGTCAAATTAGCATCAATTCTTGAAAGTGCTT
>JAOTQJ010009464.1:0-18063 GCA_025642045.1 Solanum sejunctum
CCCAAGCCCTTTATGGTCCTACTCTAGCATCTCAGGTGTGAGACTTCATTAGGATGAACCCACAAGAATTCTATAGGATTTCACTCAAGCATCAAGTCTCCATCTCCAATCTTCATCAAGTTATTCTCCAAAGTTAAGGTATGTGGGTTTCAATCATTGAGTCCTTTCACCCATTCTGCCCAATCTTCCATTCTATCTAATTTATAAACTTTTAAGCCGATTTTACATATAGGTCTATTATTATGAATTTGCCTATAAACTAAGTTGGGGTTTTGTAAAAATATGATTGCTTTAGCATGTTTTCATCTATGAGACTTGGATCTAACATGAGATTTGATTTTGGGTTTTGATGTATGTTGTATGATGATGTTACCAAGTATTAGTAGGCTAATTTACTTCCAGATTTCTTGCATGATTTCACTCTTTAATTGTATGGTTTTAAATTAGCATTGCACACACAACAAGTGTTTGATAAAAGGTCCTAATTATGATTCTTAAGTTGCTGAAGGCCTAATGCTTGGCATATGAGATATATCACTTTATGATGATGAAACTATGTTGTATATATGTCAATTTCATGATGAACTTCCATAGTGTTGTGAGTTAACCAAGCCTAGATAGAGTGGTTATAGGCCCAGGTAACCATATCTTGGGGTTGGTACCTTGGTTGCCTAGTTCGGGGAATAGTAGGCCCATATAACCATATCGACGGGTTGGTACCTTTGTTGCCTAGTAAAGGGGGTAGTAGGCTTGTATAACCATATTGAAGGGTTGGTACCTCATTAAACATATCAGGGGGTTTGTACCTTGGTTTCCTAGTATGGGGGTAGTAGGCCCGTATAACCATATTGAGAGGTTCGTACCTCCTTAACCAGATTGAGGGGTTTGTACCTCATTCGCCTCTAAGAGGGTGGTAGTCCTTGGATATACTATATTGATGGTCACTTTCTACACATGTATTTTTCCTATATAAGCATGATTTACTTCAAGTACCCTTCATTCATGCCATATTGTTACTGTGCTATCTATTGCCAATTTGTATTGCATTTTACCTACGTTGCCGATCTATTGTTGCATTGCATCCTACATACTTAGTACATTCAAACGTACTAACACATACTCTATGCCCTCATGATGTTACCATGTAGGAACCGGAGGCTCGGTTGATCATCCTCCTCCTCTACATGGCTAGCACAATTATCTCACAAGCTAGTTGATGAGTCCTCCATTTTGAGGATAATGTCTGTGTTCTTATGCTACGTACGAAAACTCTTTTCTCCGATGTATGTATTGACTAAGAGGATGATCCCAGTTGCTTGTCTTGGCCCCCACTAAATATCTATGTTTTAGAGTTATTATTGGACATGTTACTCATTATGCTATAAGCTTTGACTACTTTTGACTCTTGATTTTTTGTTATGAAAGATTTCGCTTAGCCCTATTTATCCCTATTTATTATTTCTTGATGTCATTTTATTACTTCCGTGACTAAGGATGTGTAATGATATGTTAAGAGGCTTATTTGGGGTCCCTTTGAGTTTCCTATGCACCGTGTCACGGCTAGGCCCTAGGCTTGGGTCGTGATAAAGGCACCATACCACCACCACCTTTGGGACTTTGGAACATTCCTTGAAAAGGGGCCCTCTTGGCCTCCTTACCCTTTCTTTTCCTCATTACCACTTGAAGTCTTGGGGATACTCACTTGTTGATTGAGGCGAATTGTCAATTTTTTCACCACTTTGGCCAATAACCATAGAGCATTGTGATCCTACGCACTTGATATATCACTTTCTTGAGCAACTTAAGACATGTTTTAAAATGCAATGATTAGAATAAGAAATAATCCTTAGGGGACTTAACTCTATCGCACGACATAGAACAAAAGATGGGAAACATTTCCTAAAATGCCTTATGGCCTGTCCTTTATAGTTGTGGCGTGCTTCACAAACATGAATAAGACTCTAATCAATGTGGTGTGTTGTACTCTAAGGACCATTAGTAACCTAGTGATCTGATACCATATTTTTCGTTACCCCATCTAGGGCCTAGACATGACACGACGAATGGGGAACCCGAAGGGTCACCAATAAAGCTTCTTAGCATATCATTACACATCCTTGGTCGTGGAAGCAACTTAAGCAACAATAAGAGAATAATAAAAGGGCAAGGGTCTAAGGGAACCATTTCATATCATAAAACATCAAGAGTCAAAAGAGAGTCAAGCTTATAGCATCTTTACATAACTTGTCCAATAATACCTCCAAACATAGAATTTAGCTAGGGCCAAGACAAGCAACTGGGCTCGCCCTCATAATACTTACAATACATAATCCAAATATACAAGATATAGCCTAAACATAAGCATGAAATAAGATAGATGTTGTCCTTGATCATAAGGAATCACCAAAACCTAACTTGAACAATCTGTCGAGCCACATGGAGGAGGATCAATAGGAGCTCTGGTTTATACATAGTGATATCATGTAGGCATATAGTATGCGTTAGTATTCTTTAGTGTACTAAGTATATAGGATACAATTCAACAAGAGATAGGCAACATGGAAAAAATGCATAAGCATAAGGAAGAGAGAGTATAATATTAATATGCATACCTGATCCATGCTTGAAGTAAACATGCTTACATATAGCACATATTACATGTGTGGGAATGGACAATCATCATAGACCAAGCAACTTATTACTTTTAATCCAGGGTAGACCCCCCCCCCTCCTTTGAAGTTATTAAGGTCCTAACCCCTCAATTGGTTGACGACATACCACCCTCATCCTAGGTGATTGATGTACCAACCCCTCAATTAGTTGATGGCATACCACCCCCATCCTAGGCGATTGAGGAACCAACCCCTCAACTGGTTGATGGCTTACCACCCTTATCCAAGGTGATTAAGATATCACCCCTCAATTGGCTATGGTCAACTCACAACAAAATGGATACATCTCATGAAATCAACACATTCATATCACACTTTCATCATCATAAAGTCACTTATCTCATATGCCAAGTATTAGGTCTTCAAAAACTCAAGAGACATTAACCAAACATTTTATCTAACACTTGGTGGGTATGTATTGCTAGTGTAAGACCATGCAATTCAACAGTAAAATTATGCAAGTAAATTATAGTGCAAAACCACCTACCTGCACTTGGTAATACCCTTATGCAATATAAATCAAAACCCTTCATCAAATCTTAAGATAGATCTAATATTAATAGCACAAAAAATCGATAAACAATCATACATTTACAAAATCCAAATATACTTCATAGTCTAATTCATAATAGAAGACCATAAGTAAAATAAACTTAGAAATATATAATTTTGGTAAAGAGGAAGCTTGGGCACCATGGCTGAAAGGACTCGATGATTGAAACCCACATACCTTGACTACGGAGAATTAGTTGATGAAGATTGAAATGCAGACTTGAAGCTTGAGTAGAATCCTTAAGATCCAGATGAGTTTTAGGACTTGAAATTTTGGGTAAAATATTTGTCTAAGTGTTTGACAGAGTATTGGGGAATGTCTTGTATGATATAAGGGTGAAATATGGCTAAGTCTAGGTATTTTTACGCATGTGGAGGCTTATTCCCAAGACCAAAAGGCCTTCGATCGAAACAACAAAATTGGTCAAAAAAATAACCTCTCTACGCCCCTGGCACGTCGCGGCTGGCGTGCGTTTACTCACTAGAATTTGCTCAATTTTGCTTTTTGAATTTTGATACAGTTTCCCTAAAATTCAGGATAGACCTCTTCCCCACTCAGTTTTGCCCCCTGATAAAGAATATGAAGTCAGATATTCAATATCACGCATGGATTTTGAGATATGTGGAAATTACAATTCTGAGCACTTCCGATACACATTTTCAGGCACTTTTTTGGGTCATTTCAACCCTTAGGTTTGTATGTAGCCAATTAAACCCTATTTGCATCAACCAAATGCATCACTTGGAACACTTTTGAAGGTCCTCTATATAGTTCTCAGATATTCAGTGGATGCAAACCCTGTGAACTCAAACAGATTCATCCTCAAGAATTCTTGGACACTTGATGTGTCATGTGCATCCTGTCTACCCATTCCTTGTCTTGTAGTAGGTTATAAATATCGTTGGCTAAATTTCAAATAGCCTAGTGTAGATCAACATTGGAAACCTCATCCTGCAATGGTTATTTAATGCGGATAGCGGGTTCCATCGGCTCCTCAAGACCTTGAGGATCAAGTGAAGTGAAATTCTTCCTAGCGGGACGTCTCTACCTCTGATAGCTCTACTAGGAGGCATGATAATAACTCCGCAATTCAAAAGCATGAATTATAAGAGAAATTTCATAGAGCATAACTATATAGCATGATTAGAACATGAAAGAGGGAAAATAATTCCTAAATGTCCTATAGCCTCCAAATTATTTATGTAGAGATCTTCACATTAATAATAGGGACTCTACTAGACATGGCTTCATAGACTCCTAGGACCCTTGAACTCATGCTCTGATACAAAGTCTATTATGCCCAAAAGTGTACCCAAGATGTGGCCAGCAACCAGAGACTAGTGCTAGTCCATAAGAGAACCACTTGGGCTCATCATAATCATTTAATAAGTGAACTCTATAAATCAGCAGAAGATAAAAGATAATTAATGAACACATCTCATCTAGTCTCAAGTTAATACAATTAATGAAAAGGTAGTAGAACAAACTAGCTTAACAAGTTTCCACAATCAACACTCAACTCTAGACTATGAATCCTTTATCACTATCTTATCAAGCGACGTCAATGAGAGGCCCATGGCTACCTCAACTCAAAAATAATCTATCAAGACTAATTCTAAAGCAATGTGAAATAAAAGTAATAAATCCTGTTAACTATGGGAGGCTCACTAATGAACTAACTGCTCGGACCCTCAACAATTTGACAATCTCTAATCCTTGTATCTGTATGATAAAATGATGGAATACCTAATGTCGTCTGTGCGTGGAATGCACAGTATGTAAAATAGCTGAATTAAAAAAACCCAGGTAGAATAATATAGAACAATATCATCTCAACATCGTACTTAATTAGAATGTCAAATGTCTATCCAAAGCAAGAATAAAGAGTAGACAAGTGACCCCAACCAACTCAATCTCATCACTCAACTCATACTTAACTTAAGGGAACTCAACTCAACTCGACTTAGAGTACTCAATGTGGGAACTTATTGGGAGTTTCTCTTAATCGACAATAACCACTTATGAGCCAGTAGTTATACAACAATTATGCTAATGTTGCTAGGGACATTCCATACTTGCTATGTAAGGAACAAGTATGATCCACAAGTAATCAGAACTTTGTCGTCCTTTATTGTTTGTGAGATGTAAACTCAAGAGGGGACCATGAGATGTAATGGTTTAATCCTCTCCTACGCTCGCTGGCAGAGCTAATGAGTGTAAGTGGGACTTGCTCTTACTCATTTTGGTTCTCAATACTCCTTCCAAGACTCAATGCTGATAAGACTGCTCCTTAACATCTTAAGAAGCCTCATAGAGGCACTCATCATCTTAATTCGTCTCATGGAGATTCTCATTATTTCATTAACTCAAACTCAAAGGTCCTCTATTGTTTTAGGGACTTTAACTCATCTCAGTAAGCTTAATTCTCAATTCAAGATCTCAAGGACTCAGATCATCATTTAGTAGATGTAATTTAGACAAAACTTAGGAACTCAATTATGAAGACTCATGGGATCATCAAGCTTAAGGAACTCAACCTCATATTCACATCAAGATTACCATCAACATACTTAAGCCAAGTCTCTAGAATCTATCCATAGATTCATTATGCATGCTTTCCCAATGTATTATATAGAGCTATATATTATCTCATGGAAAATATATAATTCAAGAAATCTAGTTTATGATGATCGTCAACAAATGAAAATACATGTGACAAATATAATTTTCAAGAGAATATTCAATAATGTAATTTAAGAACACAAGTATAGGGAATCATGGACTCTAAACACTTCTAAGTCCATCCATGGGCACATGAGAGAACAATGTTATGCTTTTAGTTTAGCATTACATACCTGGGATGAAGTTATCAACAATTCTCTTTAAGAATTTCCTTTGGATCTCCAATCTGATGTTCTCCTCTTCTCTTCTCTCAAGCTCTTACTTTTCAATGACTTAGGAAGGACTTGGAATAGGTTTTTGACTCTTTTTATGCTCAAAATGACCTATTTTCATCATATATTGAGTTTAGGAGGGGTTGAGAATTATCTGAAATTCCCCTCATAAATTTTTAGAAATTTTACACTACCGGAAAGTGGGTCTGTGACTTGGACCCGTCGCGCCATAGTCTATTTTTTTTGAAAATTTTTCGAATGACATTTCCCCCTCCTATTGAAAAAGTTAGAAAAAAATGCAAGTCAGGGTCCGCGCCCAGGCTTGTCACGCCCCTAATGCGTACCCTAATTGGTTCATATTTAATTATGAAAAATTACGTTTTGACTGGGTCACTCTTAAACTCGACCAAGACCATTTTTCCACTCGATTTTATATGTTGATCACAAACTCGATCTCGAATTTTTCATAGGAGCTTGGGAAGATGATTTATGCGCACTATCCTATTTTACAGGTATTTCATTAATTTTACAGGGAGTCACAGTGTTATAGTCACATCTTTCGAAAAGTCATAATCCTTCGAAAAATTCACAACCCTTGACAAAAATCACAACTCCTTTGAAAAGGCACTGCCTTTCAAAAAAGTTACAGTCCTTCAGCGAGTAAAATTATCTATGAAACTACCCCAAAAAGTGCCCAAAAATGTGCCTCGGAAGTGCCAAAAATTGTAATTTCCATATATCTCAAAATTCATGTGTGATATCAAAAGTTCGACTTCATATTCTTGATAAGGGGCAAAATTGAGTAGGAAATGGGTCTAACTTCGATTTTAGAGCAACCGTAGAAAAATTTAAACATCACAAAAATGCAATTTCCAGTGAGGTAGCACGCCTCTAGTGCGAGGCGCCAAGGGTGCGCCAATGTGTTATTTTTGCCAGTTCTTCAGCTCGATCCTAGGCTTTTAGGTCTTGGCCTTAAAGTTTTCCATTCGTGAAAATACCTATACTTAGCCATATTTCACCTTTATATCATATCATACATTCCCCAATACACTCTCAAACCCTTAGACTAATATTTCTCTCAAAATTCAAGTGTCCAAATGTCTCCCAGATCATAAGGAATTAATCCAAGCTTCAAGTCTCCATTCAAATCTTCTTCAAGGAATTCTCCAAAGTCAAGTTATGTGGGTTTCAACCATTAGGTCCTTTCACCTATGGTGCCCAAGCTTTCGTTTTACCTAAATTGCATAGTTCTAAGTTGATTTACTTATGGGTCTTACTTACTATGAATTTGATTAAGAACTATGTTGGATTTTATAAAAGTTTGACTGTTTAAGAATGTTTTGAGCTATGAATCTTGAATCGATCATGAGATTTGATGAAGGATTTTGATTTATATTGCATGATGGTATTACTAAGTATTGGTGGATCATTTTACATTGGATTTTCTTGAATGATTTCACCCTTGATTTGCATGCTTTTACACTAGAACTAGTCACCTACCAAGTGTTTGACAAAATGTCCGGTTTTGGAATCTTGAGTTAATGATATGAATGACTTCATGATGATGACACGAATATATATATGCATATATGTGTGTGTGTGTATGTGTATGTATGCACGTGTGTATGTGTGTATATGTATATGTATGTGTATGTATGTGTATATGTATGTGTGTGTATGTGTGTGTTTGTGTGTATGTTATTTTCTTATATAGTATTGCGAGTTGACCACACCTTATTGATGGGGTGCTTTACCTTGACCACTTTTATGGACGATGTGATGTCCATTAACCTTGTTGAGGGGCTAATACCTTGACCACTATGATAGAGGGTATGATGTCCATTAACCTTGTTGAGGGGTTGATACCTTGGTCGTTTTATGGAGGGTGTGATGTCCATTAACCATGTTGAGGGGTTGATACCTTAGCCACTTTGATGAAGGTTGTGATGTCCAATAACTTTATTGAGGGGTTGATTCCTTGGCTATTATGATGGAGGGTGTGACATCCATTAACTTTGTTGAGAGGTTGATGCCTTGACCACTATGATAGAATGTGTGATGTCCATTAACCTTGTTGAGGGTTTGATACCTTGAATGCTATGATAGAGGGCGTGATGTCCATTAAACTTGTTGAGGGGTTGATAACTTGACCAATATGATGGAGGGTGTGATCACCCACCAAGGGGTTGCTAAGCCTTTGATTCTAAGTAATAGTTTCTTGGTCTCTAATGATAGTACTTTTTATACGTTCAACATGTCCTCTATCAACATGTTTTACTTCAAGCTTTAATCATGCACGCCATATTGTTATCATATTTATCTACTGCTTATAATTATGCATTTTGATTATGATGTCTATCTCTTATTTTATTTCATCCTACATACTTAGTACATCTAAACATACTAAGGCATACTTTATGCCTACATGATGTTACTATGTACGGACCAGATCTCCATTTGACTATCCTCTACATGGCTAGTTTGACATCTTGTAGATAAGCTTTGGTGAGTCCTCAAGTTCGGAAACATAAGCTATGCTACTCTTGTTCTTTTTTTATCTCCTTACGTTTGATATTTGCTATTATGAGGGTGAGCCAGAAAGTGTATTAGCCCTGCTCAAGTTTAAGTTTAGAGGTGTTGTTGGACAAGTTATGTAATGATGCTATGAGCTTTGACTCTCTTGACTGTTGTATGTTTTAAGTTATGAAATGCTACCTTAGCCCCTTTGCCCTTATTTCTATTCTCTTAAGTTATTTAATTGCTTTCCTGACCAAGGATGTGTAATAATTGCTAAGAGGCTTGATTGTGGTCCCTTTAGATTCCCCATTCGCCGTGTCACGTGTAGGCCCTAGTTTGGGTCATGACAATCTACATTCAAGATAATATAATTGTAACACTCCACATCCTACATTTACTAGTTCTATACATATGAAACATGATATGGCTTGGTCAAATTAGCGCCTATTTTTATAAGTGCTTAAACTCAAACTAGAGGGCGATATGTATGTCTAACGCTTAAGAGGGTCGAGTGTATATAAGTTTTAAGTCAAATTAGGGAGATCACAACCTTAAAAAAAGGTGAAATAAGTGAGGTGATTGTAGGACTTAGCTTAGCTTAAATTTGCTAGCTAACGGCAAATCTGTCCAAGTACGATAACGAATAAAGTCCATATTAAGGGTGCAACTTTAGCCCATGTTTTAGCATCGTAAATGGACAATACGTACAGTCCAAGATAAATAATAAAAGGGCCCAAGTACATCACAACTCACTTGATGATTAGGGCCCAAACTAAGTAAGGAAAAAGGGTAAAATAGGCAGCCAAGTCCCATCAATCTGCAACCCATTAAGGCCAAAGTGAAGGGGGAAAGAAGCTGTATCACTAGTGTAATAAATTAATGCTAAAAATGAATTAGTACATCAGCCAAAAGCCCAATTTAAAAAGGATTAAAAACAACTCTTTTAAGCTATTTCAACTTTGAGAAAAAAATCTGCTTTGATAGCTTCATATTTGCTCTCTTTAACTCTTTTAACATATACAAAACACCCCTCACAACCTCCCAAGGATTCCTTAGGAAGCACTAAACATTGAAGTTAAAGGTAGGTAAAAGTACTTGTATGTTTAGTACGATTTCTTCATGAAAAACAAGAGACTAGGCTGGTTATACTTGTGCTGAAATTTTTGGATAACATGTGTTCCAAAATGGTTGTACACTTTTCTTCTTTATTTGGAAACTGTTTTCCTCTTGGTTGGCTGGATAATTCTATAAGTTTTATGTTTTAAACAAGCTTTAGTTCTATCATAATGTATCAAGGTTGATGTACCATTTTGTTCTACGTAAACAATCGAGTTTTAGAGTGTTATCCTAAATGTATTGTTAGTAGAAATTGTGGCCTGATTGATTGAGGAATATGTTCTCATGTCCTCCACCTATTTTGAGAACTCTTTTTTTACTGTTTTAGGACTATTTTAATGTGTAAATATGGTGGGAACAGTTTGTTTAAAGTTGGTATAAGTTTGGAATTGTTTACATCGAAATGTAGCGAAGGAATGTAATGTTATGCTGCCTACTTGTATGTTATGTCTAATTGTTATGTGTTGTGCTTTGTCGGCTGTTGTGAGACTTTATAGCACTAAAACAATCTGAACATGATATGTATATATGATGTATTAGAAAATACGAGTAGAGGTGGAAAGGTTGAAAGATACACTAGGGTTGATAATTACATGCTTGTAGCTCGTGCATTATTTTTTTTCTTATGAAATTGGGCTTCCAAGATGTGTTTATTAGCTGATTATACTAGTTTTATCACCTGCTCTATTGTAGATAAGTATTTTGATAAAAAGGAGGTTAGTTCGAGGTAATAACAAGGTTGTTTAATGAAGTATGTAAGGCTACTAGATTTCGTATTACTTTACATGAAATCTACATTCTTCCTTGGCTCATAGAGACACTTACCAACTCCCACATAAATAATAAATGTGTCTCTACTTTTTCACATGTTATATAACTCCATACATAGTCATTTTCAAATTTGCATACATACTTGGATAACAAGATACATGAGTTCTCTTTGCTAAATTATGTTCTTGTGTTGTTTCATCTCCTACGCATTTCATTATTTGTGTAACCTAATCTTTTCATTTTGCTATTTTCTTGTATGATTATTCATATGCCACATGCTATATCTATAGTCCTACAGATCAAATATTATGACCACCAAAAGTATCTTCGTAAAGGTATATAAAAGATAAAGTTGCTTATTGATGGGCGGTATCCCAGGGGTGGAAGAATCACCTAGAATGGGTCGATTCCATATTATAGGGGGTATCCCAGGGCTAAAAGGAAGCCTAGTATGGGTCGATCCCAATATTGATTTACCACTGATTAGCTAGTTATTTGTATTATATGTTGTCCTTAGATTATACAGTAAAGCAAGTTAAAGTAACAAAAAGGAAATGAAGTACATGATTCCATAATATGACTAAAGATGATCTCTTATCCTTACACTAGTGCACGATTTCATTTGAGTTCTTACTTATATACAATATTTCTGCCTTACATACTCAGTATATAATCTCGTAGTGACGTCCCTTATGAGAGCACCTATATTCATATTGCAGGTATAGGTGCAAGTAGATCTCCCTAGTAGGAGTACAAGATATCCAGCTATTGTTATTGAGCTCCAGGTTGCTTCGAGGCTTTGTGTGTCTAGAGCTTATATTTATGCATTGTACAGTTAGTCGTCAGGAGGGGCCTATCTCGACCCTTATCAGATGTTGTTCCTTATCTAGAGGCTTTGTAGAGAATGTAAAGTAAAGTGTGGTCATGTCTTGCACTTTAGACATTGTGGCTCTAATAGCCTAGTCATATGTATTTCCTTTTGGCTTGTTATTATTGTTTACTTTATTTAATATATGCTGACTGTGGAAACCTCTTATAATATTCATAGAAAGTGTATGGTCATATATTGCTTCTCCCAAGCCTTATCAGCAATGGGTGCCATTGCACCTTAATAAGATTTTGGCATGTGACAAAGGTGGTATCAGAGCGGGTCATCCTAGAGAGTCTACAAAGCCGTGTCTATATAGATCTTGTTTATGGATGTTTTGTGCACAACATTTATAAGAAGGAGGCTACATGATATTTAGGAGTTGTCACTTTCTTTTCATTCTTTAGATCATGCCATAGATCCAAGTGTTGTAGGTGGATTATGTCTAACCTCTAAATTGTTTTGTATAGTAAGTACACCAGAAACCAGGAAAAGTAAGGCAAAGGCAAGAAAATAGAAGTACTAGTTGGTATACCCAGTAGGGTGAGACAATGAAATGAGGGTCAAGATGAGTCTCTATCATAGACACTCTAACTCCTCCAGCTCTTGATGAACCAGAAAGTAGTGAAATTCCTCCAGAATGACATATCAATGCTATCATCCAGGATTTGAGAACCACAGTTAAATTATTGACTCATATTGTTGCTATCAAAAGTCAAAGACAAGAAAGCCTAGTAATAGGTGCAGGTGGTGCGAATAAGGCAGGTAGTATGAGGATACATGACTTTCTTAACCTGGACCTTCCATCCTACACCATGTTAGAACCTAATGAAGATCCATAAGACTTCATTGACCAGATTTAACACACTTTAGATGTTATTCATATGAGTGTTACTGAAGTTGTTGATTTAGTGATATATAGGTTGAAGGGTATGGCTATATAGTTGTATGAAGCTTGGAAGTAATCCAAGGATATAGATACACCTTCGACTACCTTGAAGGAGTTTAGAGAGCATTTCTTGACCATTACTTGCCATCAGAGACCCGAGAGGCCAGTGTAGATTAGTTTTTGCATTTCCACCAAGGAAATATAAGCGTGAAAGAGTATAACCTTTAATTAAATTCCCTAGCCAGGTATGCTCCTAGTGCAGTTGCTACTATAGAAGACATAGTTCATTGATATGTGGAAAGGTTGGATCTATATCTTGTTAGAGACTATACCATTGCATCTTTGATTAAAGATATGGATATAGAAAGGATGCAAGCTTCTGCACAGAAACTGGAGGATCAGAGGTAAAGGAGAAGGACACAAGAGTTAGAAAGGGGGAATTCCAAGAGGGCCAAGTCTACGGAGCAATTTAGACCACCCCAAGGTGACCTTAGGCCTCAGATTTCTAATAGACCACCTAGGACATCATCATGCTACTCTGCAGCTAGTTCTCCACCATATCTCTAAGAGTCTAGAAGTAATTAGTTTTGTCAAAGAAGTGAGAGATAAAAGGTGCAGAAAATGGGATATTTAGCAAGCCAACAAATGACTCCTAGGCAGCCTTGTAAATAATGTGGGAGAAGTTATTTAGGTATATGTCATGTTGTAATAGATGCTTCTTATTGGTGTTGCATGCAAGGGTATGTGATGAGAGATTACCCGAGGAGACGCATAGATGATAGAGCATAACCTACTAGGTCAGCTATTTCATCATCATCATCTATTCATCCCTTAGTTAGGTATCATGATAGAGGTGTTTGAGGGGCAGCTAGCTCTAGTAGAGTCCAGAATCGCACTTATGCTGTGGAGATTCCACAAAATTTTAAAGCTTTACCCAATGTGGTCGCAGGTATATTGTCCATCTTTTAGCATAATGTATATCCATTAATTAGCCCTGGTTCTAAACTATCACATATCACTTCACTAGTTGCTGGGAAGCTTATGAGAACACCTAAATTATTGAACAAACCATTTATAACTAAAAGGGTTTCTCATGATTGTGTAACAACTGTTTGTGATTGTGGCACATTGGCTGACGTTATTGTGCCAAGAATGGTTGAATTTGATGTTATAATAGGTATGGATTGGTTAGCTTCATGCTATGCCACCATGGATTGTCGAACTAAGAGAGTGTACTTTTACTTTCCAAATGAGGCAGTTCTTGAATAGGAAGACAATGTTGGGGCACCAAAGGGTAAGTTTATCTATTATTTTAAGGCAAGGAAGATGATATCCAAGGGATATATATGTAATGTAGTTAGAGTGATGGATATGGATGTAGAATCACCAACTCTTTAATCCGTTCCAATAGTGAATGAATTTGTTGATGTGTTTTTGGAAGATCTTCAAGGTTTACCTCCAGTACCAGAAGTAGATTTTGGTATTGACTTACGTCCAAGCACTCAACCTATTTCTATCCCTTCACATAGAATGGCCCTGGTAGAATTACGTGTATTAAAGGAGCAGTTAAAATACTTATTGGAGAAGGATTTTATAAGACCTAGTGTCACCTTGGGTTTAACCAGTGCTATTTATAGGTAAAAAGGATAGCACTTTGAGAATGTGTATCACCTATCGACAATTGAATAGGGTGACAATTAAGAACAAATATCTCATCCCCCTGATTGATGATTCGTTTGATTAGTTATAGGGTGGAAAATGCTTTTCAAAAATTGATTTGAGATTAGGTTATCACCAAGTGATGGTGGAGGAGAAAGATATACCTAAAACAACTTTAAGTACACGTTATGGCCACTTTGAATTTATTGTTATATCATTTGGGCTAACAAATACCCAGTAGTTTGTATGGATTTGATGAATAGGGTATTCAAGCCGTTCTAGTATGTATTTGTTATAGTATTTATAAATGATATTCTAGTGTATTCGACACCATAAAAGGACCACGCAAATTACTTACAACAAGTATTATAGGTTCTTTGTGATTGACAATTGTATGCTAGGTTTTCCAAATGTGTATTTTTGTTAAAGTTAGTAGCATTGTTGGGTCATATTTTATCCGATGAAGGGATAAGGGTTAATTTTCACAAAAGATAGAGGCCGTGAAAGATTGGCCAAGGCAAACAACACTCATGAATGTTCGGAGCTTCCTCGTATTGGTAGGTTAATACAGAAGGTTTGTTGAAGGTTTTTCATCTATTTCGGCACCTCTAATAAAGTTGACACATAAGGCAAACAAGTTCCAATAGAATGATGCTTGTGAAAGTAGCTTCCATGAGTTGAAAAACAAGCTAACTTCTGCACCTATGCTAGCGCTTCAAGAAGTCACCGAGGGGTATGTGGTGTATTTCGATACTTCAAGAGTTGGCTTAGGGTATGTACTGACACAGCATGGTAGAATAATTATTTAGGCCTCTAGAAAAATATGACCACATAAGAAAAACTACCCAACACATGATCTTGAGCTAGTAGTGGTTGTGTTTGCTCTGGAAATATGGCGCCACTATTTATATGGGGTTCACATTGACATATACACTGATCATAAGAGCCTGTAGTACATAACCAAAATGTATGAGAGTGGAGATGGATAGAGCTAATAAAGGATTATGACATTGATATACTATACCATTCGGGGAAAGCAAATGTGGTAGCTGATGCTATGAGTCATAAGGCAGTCATGAATATAGTTATCAGTCTATGGTAAGTCAAGGAGTTGCTAAGGATCTACATCAACTTGCCAGTTTGGGAGTTCGCCTCTTTGAAACTCCAAAAGAAGGTGTTGTTGTGCATAATGCTGGAAAATCTTTATTACTAATAGTGTGAAGGAAAAATAGTTCAAGGATCCTATTCTATGATGACTTAAGGAAAAGGTGAGTCAAGGTACGATGAAGGGCTTTGATCTTACACAAAATGGAGTACTTTATTTCAAAAATTAGATTATGTGTGCCCGATATTAATAGACTAAAAAGGAGGATAATGGAAGAAGCCCATTATACAAGGTATTCCATCCACCTAGGATCAACTAAAATGTATCATTATTTGAAGGGAATATTTTTGTGGGGAGGCATGAAAAAGGACCTTGCAGAATTTGTGACTCAATGTATGAATTTCCGACAAGTCAAAGTAGAGAACAAAAAGCTGGGAGGTTATATGCAATGTATTGAGCTTCCAACATTGAAATGGGATATGATTGATACAAATTTTGTTACTAGTTTACCTCGTTCATTTCAAATGATTGACTCCATATGGGTAATAGTTGATTGACTCAGAAAATCAATGCACTTCTTGCCAGTTATGAGTGATTATACAGCTGAAGAGTCTACAAAATTATAAGTAAAATAGATAGTTAGGCTACATAGGGTCCTAATCTCCATTATATCTAATTAGGTAGCTCAATTTACTGCAATGTTTTGAAAGTCCTTCCAAAGGATTGTAAGTACAAAAGTGCATTTGAGTACAACTTTCCATCCTCAGACAAACGGTCAAGCAGAATAACATTCAAACACTTGAAGATATGTTGCAAGCTTGTGCATTTGACTTCAAGGGTAGTTGGGTGGACCATTTTCCACTTATTGAGTTTGCCTATAATAATGGTTACCATTTAAGAATCTAGATGGCACCTTTTTAAGCTTTGTATGAAAGGAAATATAGGTCACCAATTGGATGATTTGAAGTAGGTAAAACCACTTTTCTTGGGCCAGATCTAGTACAACAAGCCATAGAAAAAGTTAGGTTAATACAACAATGGCTAGGAACAACCCAATGTCATCACAAATAATATGCGGATGCTAGGAAGAGATGACTAGAATTCTCAGTAGGGGATTAATTATTCTTAAATATGTCTCCAATGAAAGTGGTTATAAGATTTAATAAGAAGGAAAAACTAAGCCCGAGTTTCGTAGGGCCATATAAAATTATTAAGAGGTTCAGATAGGTTGCATATGAATTAGCGCTACCCTAGGAGCTTTCAATGGTTCATTCAATTTTCATTTCTCAATGTTTCAAAAATGCATAGGTGACCCATCCTATATCACTCTTATTGAAAATGTGTAGGTTACATAAGATCTCACCTATGAACAGGTAGCTATTAAAATTCTAGGTTGTTAAGTTGAGAAGCTATGGAATAAAGAAATAACTTTAGTAAAAGTACTTTAGAGGAACTAGTAAGCATAGGAGATAACATGGGAGGCTATAAAATCGATGAGATCTAAGTTCCCTTACTTATTTGCAGCTAAAGAGAAAGTCCAGCATGCAGGATTGGGGCATTGATAGGTATGTGTGTTTGACTATTTATCGCGTTATCAAAAGTTTGGTTAAGTAAAGGCTTGAACTTGATTAAGCTATCTAGCATGCTAACATTCGAAGATGAATGTTTCTAAGGAGGGCAGGAGGATGAAACATCCAACATCCTACATGTACTAGTCCTATGCATATGAAATATGATATGGCCTGGTCAAATTAGCACCCATTTTTTATAAGTGCTTCAATGTCAAATTAGAGGACGATATGTATGTCTAACACTTAATATGCTCAAGTATACATAAGTTTTAAGTCAAATTGATGAGATCATAGCCTTAAATAATGTGAAAGAAGTGAGGTTCTTGTAGGACTTAGGATATTAGTAGGTGAGTCACCTACTTGCTTAGTTTAAAATTTGCTAGCTAGATGGAGACGAGGCTTGATGCCAAATCTGTCAAAGTCAGATAATGAATAAAGTCCATGTTAAGGGTGTAATTTTAACCCATTTTGAAGCATTTTCAATGGAAAATATTTATAGCCCAAGTTGAATAACATAAGGTTCCAAGTACATCTCAACTCAGTTGATTATTTTGGCCCAAATTAAGTAGAAAGGGGTTAATGGCAGCCAAGTCCTATCAATTTGCAAACCATTAAGGCCAAAGTGAAAGGGGCAAGAAGCTGCATCACTAGCCTAATAAAGTAAGTATGTAAATGAATTAGTAAGTCATCAAAAAGGGCCCTTTAAAAAGGATTAAAAATAGCTCTTTTAAGCCATTTCAACTTGGACAAAAATAATATGCTTTTCTTGGTTCATTTTTACTCTCTTTCAACTTATATAAAGCAACCTTCATAGCCTAACAAGGATTCCTAAAGAAGCCCTAGACCTTGAAGTTTATGGTATATAAAAATACTTATGTTTTTAGTAGGGTTTCTTCAAGAAAAACAAGAGACTAGGCTGATTATACTTGTGCTGAATGTTTTGGACAGTATGTGTTCCAAAGATAGCTATATACTTTTCTTATTTATTTGGAAACTTTTCTCCTCTTGGTTGGTAGAATTATGAAGTAATATTTATGTTTTTAACAAGGTTTAGTTCTACAATGATGTATTAAGGTCGTTGTACCATTTTGTTCTACATAAATAATCGAGTTTTAGTGTGTTATCCTACATGTATTGTTAGTAGAAATTATGGGTTGATCGATTGAGGACTATGGTCTCACATCCTCCACTTATTATAAACTATTTTTGGACTATTTTAGGACTATTGTTATGTGTAAATATGGTGGCAACAGTTTGGTTGAAGTTAGTATGGGTTTGGAATTGTTGACGTTGAAATGTAGCGAAGGGACTTAATGTGATGCTTTTTACTTGTATGTTGTGTATAATTGTTATGTGTTGTGCTTTGTTGGCTGTTATGAGACTATTATAGCACTAAAACAAGTTTTACATGATATGTATATGAGAATTTATCTTAGAAAATACTATTA
>JAOTQJ010009475.1:472-18061 GCA_025642045.1 Solanum sejunctum
TAGATAGATAAATGGATAGATGAATGGATAGATGGATAGATAGATGGATAGATGGATAGATGGATAGATGGATAGATGGATAGATAGATAGATGGATAGATGGATAGATAGATGGATAGATGGATAGATAGATAAATGGATAGATGAATGGATAGATGGATAGATAGATGGATAGATGGATAGATGGATAGATGGATAGATAGATTGATAGATGGATAGATAGATGGACAGATGGATAGATGGATAGATGGATAGATAGATAGAGAGAGAGAGAGAGAGATAGAGAGAGAGAGAGACATAGATATATATATATAGTGAGAGAGAGAGAGATACATAGAGATAGAGAGAGAGAGAGTGATACATAGAGAGAGATAGAGAGAGAGTTCCATAGAGGCATGAGGAAGCTAAGAGTGATATTGTTGAAAGTAGTCTGAGTGGCTAGTTATATATATATGACTATATAACAGAAAGGTTTAAGATGCATATTCTTGTGAATTGTGACTCCTTGACCGTGTGGTGGTACATGCTTATATCTTAGTTGAGGAAATTGATTCATAAATTTAGAGAGAGGACCTTGAGAGCTAAGGGGGGGATGATGATGTGAGGAATCAAAGTTGGTCTTAAGTTTTTAGGATTGTGATAGGCTGATCAAAATAAGATATCAATTCTTTTTTGCCTCATATAGTACTTATACTTTAGTTGAGGTAACATTTCATTCCCTTCGAGTGTATGATTGTTCATACCTATGTCTTAGTCCCGTGTACATTATGTTGCTTCCCGGTCATGCTAAGTTTTGATGATGAGAAGCGATGAATTCATCCATTAATCTTGATCTTACCCCTATGAGTCCAAAACTTTCTAATCCCATGTTGAATGTGATGTGACTTGAGTTTTACACTATACATAGTTCTGTTAACACAGAATGAGACTTGATAGATGAGGGAGATAGTAATCTATGAATGTTCTTAGAATTTCTCGATTGAATCATGCTAATGATCTTTCTTTCCAAGCTATTTGAGTAATCCAGCTTCCCAACCTTATAGAAATGTTGATGATAGTAGAGGGGTGGAGGTTGATGAGAGAGAGTGAGAGTTCTTGATTCCAATGTCATCTTATGCATGCACTGAGCTTTGGCTTGTTATGTCATTATTGATGGTAGTATGTAAAGTATCAAGTTTCATAGGTATGATTTTCTTATTTTGTATAGAGAGATAATAGTTTGAGGTTTTGCAAAAATGGGAGAAGTAATGAGTTACTACAGGTTCAAATCATAATGTTGAGAGTAGTAGATTAAGAATGAGGGTAGATAAGGAGTAAGTGAGTGTATCCTTATTATGGTATTGGTGTTAAACTTGTGTCATGTAGGGATAGAGATAAGAAGGAGGAGGGAGGTCAAATCTTATGATGAACAGTAGATAGGTAAGAGTATGTTGGTGTGACTTTGAGTGAGAACTCATTTAATGGTGAAGGTAGAAGTGCTAAATGGGCTCGTAAATTTTAAAATATAATATAATTCAAGTGGTTAGAGTGATAGGCTTGAATTCGGGGTCATTATTATGTGAATATTGATGATAGACTACTGAAAACTTCATAATAATGGTTTAAGGAAGAATAGTGAGGTATTGAAGAGGACTAGTGATGTTTTAATGAAAGTCCTTGTGGAAGTTTAGAGTTGAGTATTAAGGATTTGCTTTGTATGAGTATGACCATCTAGGGAATTCTTGAGGCTTAAAAGTAGGCTTGAATGAAAGAGGAGGAGATGATTAGACGGGAATTTGAGTAAGATCTATAAGCTTAAGTTGACGGAGTAGAGTTCCACGAAATGGAGTACAATTGAGACGAGGTGCTAAGCTTGAAAACTGTATATAGAGTATTAAGTATTGATGGTCCCATTCCCCATTAGAGTTGATGGCTTCCTTCCTGAATTTGAAATGTTGATTGTCGAGGTGTTCAAATGATTAGAATTGACTACATTGTAACATTCCATTCGTGCTTGATGGTGAAAATATTTTAAAGAGTATCTTTTCTCTTGATTGGAATTGATTTGTCTACTCTGAGTGACTTGTGACTGTCCGAATTAGTTCATTGAGTATTGCAAGAAGTCTGGATTATTATTTGTGCCTGATAATGAGAATGTTGAAGGTAATATCCTTACCCTTTACTAAATTGATTGTCTTTTCTTGAGTAGGTTTTCTTGAGTCTAAATAGGGATTGTTGATAGTGATGAGGAGTCGAATGAGAATGTTGAAGGTAATATCCTTACCCTTTACTAAATTGATTGTCTTTTCTTGAGTCTAAATAGGGATTGTTGATAGTGATGAGGATTCGAAAGTTTGATTGACTGATGGGAGTGTCAAGATGAATTTTGAGTCTATTTCTGCCTTGATATCCACCTTTACTCATCATTCGAGGACGAATGATCCCAAGGGGGAGATAATGTAACACCCCAAATTTTTTATAAGCTAAGATTGAGTGATCCTTCATATGATATAAGATTTTAATTGAAGATTCTTAATTGAGTATAGATGTTAAAGTTAATTTCTTAGTATAGGATTAGAATTGGAGTTAATATGAGGTCGTAGTTGTAATATATGATTTTTTAAAAGTTAGGTGAACCAATGACTTAGAAGGTGCATATACATGTTAGGATCAATTCCTAAGTATTTAAAGTATATTAGGTGTGATTTAGAGTCATAAGGGATCTTTTACATCAAGCCAAGTTCAAAGAATTTCTAGTAACTAAGTTTTCGTATGAGTCAATAGAAGGGTCAACTTCAAATTACCATATCTCCTAAAGTATAATGAGTTGGATAATCCCTAATATATCAAATCAAAGATATTCAAATTAACTTTCAAATGCATCTAATTTTACATTAATCGAAGTTCAAAGTAGAAAGTTATGACCATTTTAGTGGAGAGGTGCAGAGCTATCCGAAAGTCCGAGCCCAGAGCGCGTCATTGACCCTCATTGGATGCGTTAATGACATTTTTCTTTATAATTTGAGGGTATTTTTATCCTAAAACCTTTGATAGTCTATTTATGATCCCCAAAATATATAAAACATCAGTTTTCATAGTAAAAAATCCTCTCCCTTCTCTCCTAAACATAAACACTCAAGAATAATCAATAAAGCTATGAAGTTAGGATTTACTTTCAAGATTCATCCTCAAGGTAAATTATTCATAAATTTCAATCTACCCAACTCGAATTTCTTCATCTATTCATGAAGTTCTAATAGGATTTTAAATTATAACCTAGGGTTTCAAGAAAACAAATTCAAGAATCCCAAGAAAGGATTTCTTAACACTTCTTCTTCAAGAATTATGGTTCTTCATTAAGAACTCTAAAGAGTTTAAGTCAAAATTTCAAGAATCAAAGATAATTCTTTCCATCAATGTCCTTCCAAATTCTTTCAGTTTAAAAGAATTATGAAAATTGGAGATTTTCTCCAAGAAAGAGAATAGAAGATCTCAAACTTTCAGTAAACTTTAACCAACGATTTCTCTCTCAATTTTGATCGGATTTGAGTGATTTAAAAGGCTAAATTATATAATTTTTTTTTAGGAGAGCACACTGGGAACTTCAGAAATTGACGTTGTTGCTTTGTTTGAGGTGAAATCTGCAGATCTTGCTGCTACATTTTTAATTTATTTTGAAAACTTTAACATGCGATTTCTACCTCATATTAGCTCCATTTTTGAAATGGTTTTCGCCATTAAATTCCTTATCACTTGGGCAATATTTTCATGTATAAATTTTCTGATTCCAATAATATTTTCTGGCGATGAAATTTTTAAACCATTTTACCCTTTTCACCTGAATTAATTAATTTTAGTGTCGTTTGATTCATTATATAATTATGTTATATTTGAATAGCTGTTGGTGAAATAGAGTGTCATAGAAGGAGAATAGCTTTAAAATTGACGTGATTCGAGATTTTATATAAGGCTAGTAGATTTCTTAACCTTTATTAAGTCTATAGAATCTTGTACTTCTTTGTGAGGTATTGAGAATGATTTATGTAGGCTTTGATTGAAATATTTTAAATTGGATAGTTATCCTACGGTGATAGTCGACTTGTGGACTAATGATAGAGGGTTATTATATGTGAAATAGTGATTATTTGTTATTGATATTGAGGTGATACTTATTTCTAGATGTGAATGTTGTTAAGGTTGTGATGGTATTGAGATTGAGGATATTGCAACATTTATGTTATTGAGCTACCCATTCTTGATTTTTTGAGATACATGAATTTATATGGCATCTTGCATATTTTATTTTTATAAACATGATTATTGTGCATTTACTATGTAATTACTGGATGTTCCAAGACAAGAAATGTAAAGCCGATGATAAATGATTTCGGTTAGTAAAAAAAATAAGAATTAAAGAGGATACTATGATTCGCTGGGTCGGGTCACACGCCGTGACAGTTACTATGATTCGTTGGGTCGGGTCACATGTTGTGACAGTTACTATGATTCACTGGGTCAGGTCACACGCGGTGATATTTACTATGATTCGCTGGGTCGGGTCACACACTGTTATAGTTACTATGATTCACTGGGATGGGTCGCGCGCCGCGACAGATGCATGGACTAGGAGTCTCCCATGGGTCCTGGGCTGTGTTACAGTGAGTGTGTATCATTGGGACAAACATACATCTTTCTATGTGACATTGCATTGCATTACATCTCACGACATTCATCTTCATCCATAATGCTCTGGCTTGTTATGATTATATGGAGTGCTATTGAGATTGGTTATTCAATATATCATTGGTTTGTTTATGTCCTTACATGATTAGTTTCGGTATTGATTTGATGACACTTGATGAATTAGCGAGAACTTGATAAATTGTAGAATTTTTTCTTATGACTTGAAAGTGGGATAAATTAGGATTATACTATCATAGGCTTTGATCATAGAATTTTTTGATATGGTAATTGTGAAGGCTATGAATTATGTCATAGTTGTGGGGGTTGGTTGGAGTGTTAGTGGTACCGATATTCTATATTACTTAACCTTATGTTTATTAGTTCACTTATGCAGTACCGTGTGTTTGGTACTCACCCCCCTTGCTACAATAATTTTGTGGGTTGTGAGCGCAGATTGTCATGATACTCTCCACTCTTCCTTGTCCGAGGCTTCCTGTGGAGATTGTGAGAGGTAGTTGTTTGCTATCCCAACTGACTTCATACTCCTACTTATGATTTCATTCTATTCTAGAGACAATATCATTTAACACTCGTGATTTTTTTTGAATCCATTGTAGTACGTTAGAAGCTTATGCATGTGACAACCAGATTTTGGATTTTTATATCAAGTTGACTCGTTATCCATAATTAAACTTTCATTTTTATTACAATTTCACAATTTTTAATGTTATAGTTTGGTTGTTGGTTGACTTATCTTGGTGGGTTAAGACGAGTGCCATCATGCTCGAATTTCGGGTCGTGACAATGAGTTGGGTAATTCTTTTCATGAATCTTAAGTTGTCTGGAAGCATATACTATCATCCTGCCTCTCTGCATCAATACACAACCCAAGCCAATTCTGGAAGCATCATAATATACTACAAAGTCATATGTTCTCTCCGATAGGGATAAGACTGGGTTGTGGTCAGCCTAGTTTTCAACTCTTGGAAACTCTTCTCACAAGCTTCTAACCATTCAAACTTAGTCTTCTTCTGAGTCAACTGTCAAGGGAGCTAAGATAGAATAAAACCCCTCTAAAAACCGTCTATAGTAACCTACCAAGCCTAAGAAACTCCTTATCTTTATGGGTGTTGTGGGCCTTGGCCAGTTCTTTACTACCTCAATCTTTTGGGAATCAACTTGAATACCTTCACCAGACATAATATGCCCTAAAAATGAAACAGATGCCAACCATAACTCACACTTAGAAAATTTGGCACATAGTTGTTGATCCTTAAGGGTCTGAAAGATAATTCTAAGATGGTTTGCATGCTCCTCCTTGCTACAAGAGTAAATTAAGATATCATCTATGAACACAATAACAATCATGTCTAGGTACGTCCTCAACACCCTGTTCATAAAATCCATGAAAGTTCTTGGTGCATTCGTCAGCTCAAAGGACATGACCCAAAACTCATAATGGCCATAGCGGGTTCTGAAAGTTGGCTTAGGAATATCTCTCTCTAACTTTAAGTTGATGATACCCAGATCTGAGATTTATATTGGAGAAACAGGTAGCACCATGAAGTTGGTCGAATAAGTCATCAATTTTGGGAAGAGAACAACTAACAATAATCTATGCACATCCTAAGAGAACTATCTTTTTTGTGCACGAAAAAGACTGGAGAACCCCAAGGTGAGACGCTTGGTCTAATGAAACCCTTATCTAAAAGATCTTTCAATTGTAACTTTAACTTTTTTAGCTCCAAAGGAGCCATACAGTATGGAGGGATGGATATCGGCTGAGTATCTAGAAGAGTTTCTATCTCAAAGTCTATCTCCCTATCATGAGGGACTCTGGGAAGATCCTCAGAAAAGACTTCTGGGAACTCATTCACAACTGGTATAGACTGCAGGGATGGTGTCTCGACATGAGAATCCTGAACTCTGACTAGGTGGTATATACACCCTCTAGAAATTAACTTTCTAGCATTAATATATGAGACAAACTGCCCCTTAGGGAAAACTAAGCTACTGCTCCACTCTAAGACTAGTTTGCTAGGAAATTAAAATTTGACTACCCTAGTTCTGCAATTTATGGAGGCATACCTAGCACAAAGCCAATCCATGCCTAGGATGACATCAAAATCTACCATGTCTAACTCCACCAAATCAGCTACAATATTCTTATGATAAACTAAGACTAGACAGCCCCTATAAATTCTTTGGGCTAAAATAGAATCTCCAGTAGGAGTGGAAACATTAAAAGGTTCAAGAAGGCATTCTGGATTGACCCCAAAATTCCCAAGTACATATGGGGTTACAAATGACAATATGACTCTTGGTCTAACAATACATAGATATCATAAGCAAAGATTTTGAACATACCCATAACCACATCTGGTGAGTTCTCCTACTCCGATCGGGTGCCCACGGGATACAAGCAGTTTGTGCCCCTGCTTGTTCCTACTACAGTGCCACTGTGAGGTGGCTTACCTTGCAGTACTGAAGAAACTAATTATGATCTATTATCTCTCATATTCTATTTCTGCATAGGACAATCCTTTAAGAAGTATCCCACCTGGCTACATTTGAAATAACGATTTGTGCCTATAAGGCACTCTCCGAGATGAGACCTACCATATTTACCACAAGTAGGATAATGATTCAATCCTTGAGCTATGCTACCCTATGACTGGCTACCCGGGAACCTGCGGTGCTGTGATCCCTGCTCAATCCTGACTCTCGGTGCAGCTGCACTAGTGAACGAAGGTGCTGGTTTGGCTATCTTAGGCAAAAATGATGAGTGATTTCCACCTCCAGCCCTCCTCTTGCCTATCTCCTGGCCTGATGTCTTGGACCTCTTGCTCCTGAACTTTTTCCTATCCTGCATTTGCTCCTCCTCTACATGCTACACATAAGTCATCAAGCGGGCTATATCCATATCCCCAATCAGCATTGAATTCCTGTCCTCTCTCTTAGTGATCCAAGAGAGTCCTGACACAAAGTAATCCATCCTAGTGTGCATGTCCTCCACCATAACTGGAGCATAATAGGAACATTGAGTAAACTTGAGGTTGTACTCTTGTTCACTCATATTCTCCTGCTTCAGATTCAGAAATTCCCTCATGTTAGCCTGTCTCATCTCTCTTGGAAAGTACTATCCCAAAAAGACCTCCTCAAACATTGCTCAACTAACAACTAGTGCCCCATCTACCTTGCTTTCTCTCCACTGATCAAACCAGAGATTAGATACCCCTTTGAGATAGTAGAAAACTAACTCAACCTGCTCATCATCATATATGTGCATAACCTAAAACACTTTCTGGAGCTCCTAAATGAAATTCTCAGGATCCTCCTTCACATTAGACCCCGTGAATTCTAGTGGCTTCATCCTCAAAAACTCCTAATCCCTGGCAGTATCTGATCCATCATTTCTGCCATCTCTCTGGAGACCTTCCTATGTAGTGACTGCTTGATCCAAAGTCTGGATGGCTTGGCGAAGCTCGGCATTAGAGATGTCTACTTGCTGTGGCTGCTCTACAGGCACAACTGGACCTCTAGGACCCTCAAGAATTGGGTCGAGCTGGTTTACATTTCTTTTGGCTGTTCGTCCTCTACCCTATACTAGTTCGTTAGCTTTGCGTTGAGACATGATCTAAAAAACACAGCATGAACACACGAGTTAGGAAAGACTTAATAGAGATATGCTCTGAAGCATGAGACAAGGAATAACAATTAATGGTGACACTTCCTAATGCCCTATAGCCTCACCATTATAGATGTAGCATGCTTAATACCTATAATACAGACTCCACTAGACACAATTCCATAGACTCCCTAGGACTTTTGAACTCTGAGCTCTGATACCCAGTTTGCCATGCCCTGAGCTTACACCCTAGACGTAACTAGCACTCAGAACCATTGTTGGTCCCAAGTGAACCACTTGGCCTGGCTGCTTACTTAGCGAAAGACTTAAATGAATGTGGAAAGGCTATAAAAGTGACAAGCTAAGAGCAATAACTATCTGAACAAATCAAAATATAAAGGTGCTCAATCTATACTAAAGTACTTAACATATAGTCTATGGAACCTCTAACTAGAACTATCTGAAAGGACTATCGGGACAGGCCCC
Organism: Solanum sejunctum; assembly: GCA_025642045.1. NCBI lineage: Eukaryota > Viridiplantae > Streptophyta > Magnoliopsida > Solanales > Solanaceae > Solanum > Solanum sejunctum. The sequence goes on from JAOTQJ010009475.1 coordinate 9,249, forward strand.
AAGTAGCCGGAACTGAAATAAAAGTTGAAAGAAACATAAGTTAACCCAAGAGCCTTGACTGAGAAGAGGCCTCACTGATGACTGGAAGATGTCTGGTCCTCAACGAAGCGGCTGCTGAGAAGCTCTATCACCTGTATTTGTATTATAAAATGATGCAGGTCCAAAGGACATTAGTACGTGAAATGTACGATATGTAAGATGGCTAAAATAGTAACTCAAGATAAGACAATATTTCTCAAAACATAAATATAATTCAGAATAAAGTAACATAATATTAAGTACTCTATATGCTAAAATTAACATGCTGAAAACTTGTATATAAAACATATCTTACTTAGCTTGGGGAGTTTCTCTAACCAACAACCACCACCATGAGCCTCATGGTGATGCAGTGTCTTGTTCACGCTACCAAAGTCGTCTTGCACTTTGCTGGGATAGGGGACGAGAAACTAAGGGAGTGGATCCATTCCAAAATTGGGCCATCTTAGTGGCTAATGAGAAAATGTACCTTGGTACAATCCTATCCTATGTTGGCTACATAATTTATGAGTTCAAGTAATTTATTCTACTCTCACTCATATAGGTGCACAATATTACTCCCAAAATAACTTTTATATAGCTCATAACTTAAAGAATATAAATTCTCAAAATCTTTGATCTTTCGGATACTTAGCCCAACTTAGTTATTTAACTTTCTCATCTGCACTTTTTATCTTGACTAAGACTAGTATATTCTTAAGTATTTTCAAACGTATCAGTTACTCAATTATCGTGCAAAAGTAGTTAAAAGAAAATAATTCTTAAACTCAATTCAACTCAAACTATAAGCTTTATGGGTGTTCATGAAACCACATAAAATTTACAAAAGATCATCCATGGTTATAAATCTTGGTAGCGATACTTTAATTTATCAATACAGAAATCAAGAATCATAATACGTATCAAGAATCTATATATGTGAATGGAAATTAATGAACTTCACCGTAATACATGAAACTTGATTTCAACTTGTACTTGAATCTTCTTGGATGTAAACTAACATATAATTTCTAAGATATCCATAAAAATAGTTTTTGGAGGGCCTTATATACTTGGGGAAAGGATTCATGGAGAATTGAAGGCATTTCTTGAGTTCTAACTAGCGTTCTTGATCTTATACTTGGCTCTCTCGGAGGTTTTTGAAATAATCAAAGTATATTCTATGGTTTTATGGTCGAAATTAGATTTAAAATCGACTAGTTTAGGCTTATGGCGTGTGGAACTACCCTTTCTAAATAAAGAAGGAAAATTGTGCAGAAATTACATAGGTATGCATTGCGCACATGTGTATTTTTCCCAGTTTTCATAAAATTTAGCTCCCGTCAAAAATCACCAAAAAAACAAGTGGAAATCCGCGTCCCAAGTGTGTCGTGAAAGGGCTGCGAAAAGCCAACTATTTTGAAATATTTTGAAAAAAATAATTTGACTTGGTTACGTTAAAATCAAGTCGAGATTATTTTTTTACTTAATTTTCACACTGATTGCAAATTAGGTCTCGAATTTGCAAATAAAGCATGAGAAGACGCGTTATATGTAAGGTCAATTCTAGTGGTAATTTAGTCTTTTCACCAGATGTTACAGTTTGATTGCTATTGATCAATTTAAAGACTTAATCATAGAGACTATTGAAGATAAATTGAAATTTTCTCTCGCATTTGTATTGTAATGCACACAAAGGATTGATAATTTGGAGATGTCTGAGGGCTATAAATCTCCTAAGCTTCAACAATTTGATAGGAAAAGAAATTCAAAACAATATATAGTGCACTTTTATTGAAACTCACAATGATGTTGGGACGTATGGTGACTATCTCGTCAAATAATTTTTTCAATCTCTCAAAGAATATGCCTTTGATTGGTATACAAATCTAGAACCTAGTTCTATAGATTGTTAGGAACAATTAGAGAAAAAGTTCCTCAATCATTTCTATAGCACAAGACATGTCATTAGTAGGATCAAACTCACAAAGGCTCGCCAACGTGAAGATGAACTAGTTGTTGACTTTATCCATCACTGGAGAAATTTTAGTCTCAACTACAAAGATCGCCCCAGTAAAACTTCTAGCATTGAAATGTGCATCCAAGGCATGAAATGGTATCTTCACTATATCTCGCAAGGATTAAAGTCTAATATATTTGAAGAGTTGGCAACTTGTGCATATAGAATTAAGCATGACTATAAGAAGAAATCAACGATATCTTGTATATGGGCCCCATGAAGATAAAGATATAGAAGAACTCCAAAGTGGAGACAAGTCTGTGTTTGAAAATGACTTTGAAGAGTCTATGTATATCACGTCATTCCTTAACGCATGAGGATAAATTGCAAATTATAACGCTCCTTAACATACGAGGATAAATTGCAGTTTGTAATGCTATTAGACTCACGAGCTTAAATTGTCTGTCACAATGCTTTTCAAATTTGTGCTAAATCTCAAAGTTTGAAAATTCTTCAAATTTGAATTAAAATAGAAGTTGGAAAGCTCATCAAATTTAAGCTAACCTTCATATTGTGAAGCTCTTTAACTTTGAAATCATCAAAATATGAGTCAAATTTTCAAATACTTAAGCTTTTTAAATTTGAGCTAAATCTTCAAATCACAAAGCTACTCAAATTCGAGTAAAATCTTTAAATTCGAGCAAACTCTTCAAGTCAAAGTACTCCTTGACGCATGAGTTAAAATTCATCTCATCAAATTTGAGCGAAGACTCAAGTTCCAAAGCTCCTCAAATTTGAGCTAAGTTTTTAAGTTTTGATTCTCCTCAAATTTGAGCAAAGTCTTCAAGTTTCAAAGCTCATCAAATTTGAGCAAAATCTTCAAGTCAAAAGCTCCTGACCCGCAAGAGTATAAATTGTGTATTGCACCCTAAAAAAATGTCTGCTAGGTTAAAAATATCAAAAGAAACAGTCTAGGTAAAAGTTAGGACACTAAAATATGTCCGCTAGGTTAAAAACCTCGAAAGGGGGCATTTGTAGAAATTGAAATTTTGTTGGACTCTACAAAATGAGTCTTATTTTAGTCAGGGTTTCATAGAAGTTATTCTACCCTAAACCCTAATTTATGTCTATATAAGAAGTATTATATTTTCTTTAAAAGGCATTTCAAATATCTGACAAATTCATGATATATTCATAAAGAGAAATCAAAATCAATCAGATTATTCTTGATAATCAAATACTTCAAGAAGATCCATACAAATTCTTTCATAGAGATCAAGTTCAAGAATAAGTTTATATCAAGTTCGAGTCCATATCAACTTCATCAAATCCATAAATCAAGATCAAAACCACAAGATTCAAGATTAAGCCCGAAAGCCTTGAATTCATGTGCAAGTCAAAATCAAATTCATCAAGTTTCATAAGATTCAAGATCAAGTTAATAATCCCTTGAATTTATATTTGAAAAGATGAATCAGAGGATTTATAGAGATTGTAACACTCACATATTGAAATCAAATACTACAATTGTTGTGATATTTTCATTTTTGATTATTATTTTTTCGAAGGAGTTTTATCGTCTACAAATATTTGTAGACACCAAAGGTTTGTAGGACTCTACAAAATGAGTCCTATTTTAGCCAGAATTTTTTGGAGGTTATTCTACACTAAATCCTAATTTATGCATATATAAAGGGTATTATATTCTCTTGAAAAGACATCTAAAATATCTAACAAATTCATGGTATATTCATAAAGAGATTAAAATCTACCAGACTATTCTTGATAATCAAATACTTCAAGAAGATCCGTATAAATTTTGTCATCGAGATCAAGTCCAAATCATCCTAGTTCGAGAAATACACCACTAGTGATCCTCAAATCACGAAGAAACTTTATGAGAGAAGAATCAAAAGATGAATAATTTTATACCATATGATTAAAATTATTTTTCTTCATATTTTATTGGTGATCACAATTTATTTTTCATCACATTAAAATTTATTGTAAACAAACTGACATGCCCAGTGGAACCAAATATGCCCCTTCATCTTTTTTCTCATGAATCAAATATGCAAATCTGAAGGCGACAAAACTGCAAAGGCAAAAGAAAGGGTACTTCAAGTCTCATTTTTGAGTTTCATCTAACAAGCCTTGAAGCAGGGGATATTTGTAGATACCAAAATTTTATAGGACTCTACAAAATGAGTCATATTTTAGTCAGAATTTCTCGGAGGTTATTCTACATTAAATCCTAATTTATGCCTTTTTAAAGAGTGTTATATACCCTTGAAAAGGCATCTCAAATATCTGACAAATTCATGGTATATTCATAAAGAGATCAAAATCTATCAGACTATTCTTGATAATCAAATACTTCAAGAAGATCCATACAAATCCTTTTATGGAGATCAAGTCCAAATCATCCTAATTCGAGAAATACACCACTAATGATCCTCGAATCACGAAGAAACTTTATGAGAGGAGAAGAATCAAGGGATGAATAGATTTGTACTCATATTGTTTATGAATAAAATTATGTTTCTTCATATTTTATTTGTGATTCCAATTTATTTCATATCACCTTAAAATATGTCGATACACTCTCCATTATTGAGAAATACGCCACAAAAAAGGACATATACAATCATTGGGACAATGGATTAGGATGAGTATATTTGGAGTTGGAGCAGAACAGAACTTCTACTAAAAATTAGCAAAAAAATGAAAAAAAATGAAGGAAAAAAAAAATCTAACATACGCTTTTGGCATTGCAATTCAAACATGCGCATGTTTCTCTACTTTGGTTCAACTATAACAGCAAGTCACCGACGATCAAAACTCAATTTTTAATTTTGTTTGATTTTTAGTTTAATGTATTGCTAGTATGAATTAAGTGAGAATTCATTTAAAATAGATTATTTAATTAAAATTAGTTTATTTTGGTTGATTTTGGAGATTTTATCCAAATAAGGGATATTTTTGAATACTTTAATAATGACAAGTTATATCTGGCCATATAATATAATTAGAAAAGGGGTAGCCCGTGCGGAATATTCTCTGATATGATTTATATGATGTTGATAGAATATTTTATTATTATTTTTTGATCTTGATTTATATGACATTGATAGAATATTTTATATATTTTTTGAATTTTAAAGTTTTTAGTATTTAGACTTAAAATAATTGATTAGAGTGATATAGTACAATCATAGTTGAAGCAGCTGAACAAATAATTTGGTAGGGACACTATCGTAAATCAAGTTGAAGCAGCTGAAGGAATATAATTAAGTAGTTGAAGCAGGCACATCAATATCCATGAAATATCCTGATTGGACCGCATATTATAAAGGAGGAGATGAAGCATGCAGCTCAAGCAAGCATGTTGATGGAGAGCGCTTTCACTTTTAAATTTTAAGTTGTTTATTATTTAAATATATAAAAAATTGTAGTGGGTGATATAGCAAAATCACAGTTGAAGCAATTGAAAAAATAATTTGGTAGGGACACTATTACAAAATCAAGTTGGAATAGTTGAAAGAATATAATTAGGTAACTGAAGCAGACACGTCAAAATTCACAAAATATTTTGGTTGAACCGCATATAATAAAGGAGGAGACGAAACAGCAGCTCAAGTAGGTATGTTTATAGAGAGTTGTTGCTTATTCACATTTCTTACACACTAACTAGAAACAAAGTTATCTATTAGGGTATATTTGAACTTTTTCCTTTTTTATATTAGTATATATTTTTTTTCAATTTATATTAAAAATAAAAATGTTAATTAATTTTTTATCCTTCGTTAAAAGATTCTACAATACATAAAATTATTATTTACTATTTTGCTCAAATAATGTTATTTAATTATTATCTTAAAATTTAGGTACTTTTAAATTAAAGTTATAACTATTGAATTTTTACTTATTTGTAAAATCTAAGAATTACTAATATTTAGTACTTTATAATTAACTACACTTTTACTATTTAAATCTTTTCTTAGTTGAACTATATTAGAAATCATGATATTAAACACTTTAAGATTAACTACTACAATTTCAGATATATATTTAGCTTACACAACTACTTCTCTTATTTTAATGGTAAAAAGTAATTATGTAACACCCCAATTTGTTTAGCTGAGACTTAATTGAGTATAAGTGTTAAAGTCAATTTCTTAATGTGGGAATAAAATCGGAGATGATCTAAGGTCACACGAACCCTCTAGTACAAAGTTAAGTTAAAAATATTCTTAGCGTTTGAATTCTAGCGTAAGATTTTATAAAAACAATTAGATGGACCAGTGACATTTAGATTGTATATACATGCCAAGATCAATTTTTAAGTACTTAAAGTATATTAGATGTGATTTAGAGTCATAAAAGATCTTTTACATCAAGTTAAGTACAAAGAATTTCTACCGACTAAATTTTGCCCTAAGTTGATAGAAGGGTCAATTTTAAATAACCATATCTCCTAAAATATAATTAATTAGATGACCCATAATAAATCAAATTAAATATAATTGAATTAGCTTTCCAACGCATCCAATTTCGCCTTAATCAGAGTTCAGAGTAGAAAGTTATGGTCATTTTAGTGAAGAAGTGCAGAGTTATCTGAAGGTCCGCGCCTGAAGCGCGTCATGGACCTGACGCGGACCCTTACTGGATAATCTATGACATTTTTTTTCTTTTTATTTTGAGGGTACTTTTATCCTAAAACCTTTAGGGGTCTATTTAAGGTCTTAAAACGCGTAAAACGTCAGTTTTCATAATTAAAAACCCTCTCTTTCATTCTTAGTGTTGACACACAATTTTTATCCTCCACGGTGTCAAATTAATCACCAAGCTTTATTTTATTTTTTTTAACGATTTTGAACCATTATTTTCAAAAAAACAAAAATTAATTAACCACACGCGCCCCCAATTTCCATTTTTACCATCTTCTTCTTCCCTTCTTCATTTTAAAACCCACAGAAAACCTAAAAACTAAACCCAGCCGCCACAAACCCATCCCCCTTTCCCCTTCTTTTTCTCCTCTCCTTCAACTTTTAAAACCCTAGCAGCGCCGCACCCCTCCCCCAAATCCCAAGACCCGATAAACCCGCTCCTCCATGATCCATTATCGGTCACGTGTACTTTTTTTCAAATTCAAATTGATACGTTTCATACATTAATCAAGGGCTATATAATCTCTCTTCTTTCTTCGTTAAAAGGCGGCGGTAATCATTAGAAAACAACCCTAGAAGCAGTCATCTTAATCTTAGAAAATACGCATAAAGTCTTTCTTAATCTCAAAATCTTGGAAAAGTTGTTATTCGTGGCACTACCCTTTTGGGGAATTTCGTCGATTCAGAGAGCTTGATAACCAAACGTTTGATCTCTAGTCAAGAAGGCTTGAACGAAATCCTTGTAGTGGAGGCTCGTCTTCACCGAGCTTGTCGTCCCATTTCGCTGCCCCGAAAAAGGTAATACTCCATCTCACTTTACTTTTGAGTTTTACATATTGTGACTGAATGTGACAGGCGAATTTGTATCAAAGTGGTCTGTTTGAGTTTGGGTTTACTGACTGGAAATTGTTGTTGTAATGAGTTAATATCATGAATGTCGTAGTTATACCGAAGTCGTCATGTTTACGTCTTTGCTCATCTTGATTGAATTCCACTGCTATTGGGTAGATGTTGTGGTCATTGTTGTTGATTGTTCTGGCCAGAGGTGTATTGCGTTTTACTGTTGTTGTTAACTGTGGTTTTGCTGTTAGCTGTGTGAACAGTGAATATTCGAGCAGACACATGTCAAAATGACTGTATTTGACTAAGTATATTGTCTACATCTTGTTCAGCTCACTGTAAAATTATTGAGAATGTCGTGGCTATGCGTTGTAGTATTCAAAAGTATACCTTGATATCCAAATCATTCACTTTAATGTTGGTTCCATCTCCTTAAGATGTTGTTGGCAGTTTTCTTGTAAGCACAAACTACCCAGTATACTCTTGAAGTCGTTGGCCTTAGTTTCTTCTTGATTTTGCCTGGAACTAAACTTTGGGTCTCAAGTAATAACATAGATGTCTCTACTAAGTTAAACTGCTAAATGTTGTTTAGTTCTTCATGATATGATGCATGTTTGGTTTGACAAGCCGAAATTTGGTTAAAATATCTACATTTTGGCTTCACTGGTAGCAGTTTATTTTGTTGATCAATTTGAATAGTAGTCTGCTGCAGTAGCTGTGACTCTCTCATCCATGTACTCATGTGTGAACTAGAGTATACTTCACCTGATAACATAAGAGCTGGTTTGTTGTCTTCATTATGTTTGTCTCAAAGGTTGAGTTTCTAGTATAGGTCTGTTTGAGCTATGACATAGGTATGTTCGAACTGTAAGCCGATCTAGTTTGGCTCTGTTATCCTCGCTGTTTCTGGCTCAGTGTGAACAATTCTTTCTGAGCGACAATTTGAATATGATGTGTGATCTCTGGTTTTGTTGACTTAAAAATTCTACAATGAATCGAATAACTATCTGATCCTTTAGGTGTTGTTGTCTGCTTTTGTTGCTGAAGTTATAGCATTTTCCATAAAAACAAGTTAATGTCTTGCTTTTCACTTTGTTTATATGGTCCTGTCATGTTATTAGATTATTTTGGGGTCTCTTGCTAATCCTTAATTTCATTTCTTTACATGAACGATGCTCCAAGCCTTTTGGACTCTACTCTTGCATTTCTTGGGCCATGGAGACCCAGTCAAATTTTCTTTTCCTCGAGTCAACCTAGCAGAAAGAGGTCCAGAGACCAATGTGGAAGACTCGAAGTCACAGCAAAGTTTTAAATCGGATAAAAGC
>JAOTQJ010009495.1:0-18061 GCA_025642045.1 Solanum sejunctum
TTTAAAAAATTCAAACTTCAACCCCTACTCCACTCCTACTTACAATATTGATATTTTTTAAAGAAATAAAATTCTATCTCACCCGCATCTAATCCTCCGCTCCTAATTTATTTTTATCATTTTTTAATCTTTTAAAAAAAAAATTGTAGATATGTAACATATTTATAGAAAAAAAATTCTACTTGTTGAATATAACAAAAATAAAAAAAAATTAAAAAAATCTTGCGACAAATAAAGAATAATTTTCTAAAAAGACTTAAAAACAAAAGTGGAGGATTTAGTGGGTAGCGTAGAATTATTTTTTTAAAAAAATTAAAATAATATCTAGATTATTATTTTAAGAGGGAGATGAAGTAAGATATAAAAAAAAAATTACAAGTTTTGTTCGAGGAGGGTGGAGGTGGGGGAGGTACTGTGAGAGGAAGTGGTGGAATGGGGTAAGAAAAATAGTTTATATTTTATTTTATTTTATTTTATTTTTTTGAAATAATAATACTTTAATATTAATTTTAATTAATACTATAATTTATTTATTTTTTGTCAAGGTAGAATGTTTTGTCGTGTAGAGTGTGACGTGATATTTTTAAAAAAATAAAAGAGAGAGTTTAGTAGAGTGAAATAAAAGATAAAAGTGTGTTTCTCAAACTAACAAGTGATAGTTTAGGTATGAAACTCATAATTTCAATAGTTTGGATATAAAATTCAAAAAAAGATGATAGTTCAGGTATGTTTTTAACACTTATCTCTTCTCATATATGAGTTTCTTAAATTCTATTTGCGACAGGCAATTCACTGACGAATTAGTGACTAAATTCGTACATATATGCAGGTGGGATGTTGATGCTTCCGAACAATTACCATCATATATGAAGCTCTCCTACCATGCTCTTCTACAATTATACAATGAAGTGGAGATAGAATTGGAAAATCTCGGAAACAAGTCATTTCAAGTCAAATATTCCATATCTGAGGTAACTTAATTAGCATTTAATCCATAATATTTTGAAATTATAGGTTCAAAATCAATTTCTTGTTCAACTTTTACTAAATCAAAACTAATTAGCTCCGCCTTTTAACTCATTTCAGATGCAAAAACTGTTGAAGGCTTACTTCCAAGAGGCCAAATGGTATCATGAGAAGCATGTGCCAACAATGGAGCAATACATAAAAAATGGAATTCCTTCCAGCAGTTACCTATTTCTTTCCACTACTTCTTGGTTAGGCATGGGAGATGTAGCAACTAAGGAGGCATTTGATTGGATGTCGACTGAGCCTACAATTCTAGTTGCTTCCTGTATCATTGCAAGATTATTGAATGATCTCGTATCACATGAGGTATATATTTATTTATTTATCGCAACTTTTGAATGTATGTTCTTTGCATATAATCAAAGCGTATAATAAATTGTTGCTTTAATATATTGACATGCAGAGAGAGATAGAAAAAGGAGATGTAAATGGTGTTGAATGTTACATGAATGAATATAGTGCCACAAAGGAAGAAGCTTACATGGAGATAAGGAAAATAATAGAGAAGAATTGGAAGGATTTGAATAGAGGATGCCTAAAACCTACACCAGTACCAGGAGTTTTGCTCATGCCAGTGGTCAACCTTACGAGGGTGGCAGAGTTCTTTTATAAAGATGAAGATGCTTATACTTTTTCCAAAAACAACATGAAAGACGTCGTCTCTATGGTGCTAATTGATCCTGTTACAGCATGAGAGAGAAATTTACCAAAGAACAAAATAGGAATCTCTGGTACTTAATTCTAAAGGAACTAAGATAGGAGTCTCTTTCCAAGTAACATATTTTATTTACTAGTATTATGTTTTTCATCAACACCAAATCAACAAGTAAAAATCTTGGAAGGTCTTGTGTGTTAATTATGTGAGATCAAGTTTACAATAAAGTTGAGTCAAAGTAAGAGTTGTTTTATCAAGAAGTGTGTGTGCTTTGTATATGTGTATGGCGTCAATTAATAATAAATAAATAAATTATTATGTGTGTAACTTATATTATTGAGAATACAACTATAAATAATTACATAAATATTAGTATTCTTTTCATTAAGTTTATAAATATATCATTTTTCTATTCCTGTCATAGAATGCAAATCGACTCTATTCTATTTAACAGTAACAATAGACAAAATAATTAAATCTTCTAACTCAATATATGTCCTTTTTTTTCCTCATTTTGGTATCCGATATCTTAAGAATGAAACATTCTCACATCACATTTATGAGGACTCATAGGACCATCTAGTTCTCCCAACACTACCATCATGCTCACATCACATTCACAATCAATATTCATCATGTCATGAAGACTCTAGCTAGACTCCACCCCTAGATTAATTCATGCAAATTCTAATCAAATAATATTTAGGGTTTATACTTAAATAGGAGTTCAGATCATTTACTTAAGAAACAAGTTCATAAAAATATTTATTATGAAATATTGAGAAGAAGATTCAATTCCTTCACAATCAACCTATCACAAATCTTAGGGGCACACGGAAGAACAATTCCATACTTTAATTCAAGTTAGCCTTACATGCCTAAAAGTTGATATTACAACCGCCAATTTGAAGAACACTAGCTTTCTTGGAGGAAATCTTTGATTTTGGAACCTTGATGCTTATTCTAGAGAAAAGAAAATTTCTTATGTAGTTCTTTAGAGTGGAAGAACTTGCAAAAATATATATTAGTTGAAGGGTTTCTCTTTGATTCCTCAATTCTCGACTTAAAATCTTTAGAGTTCTTGATGAAGAACTATAATTTTTAAAGAAGAAGAATCAACAAATCATTTCTTAGAATTCTTGAATTCGTTTTCTTGAAACCATAGATTATGATTTAAGATTTTTCTAGAAATTTATGAATAGATGAATAAATTTGGGTTGGAAAACTTGAAATTCATAAAGAATAACTTGCCTTGATGACGGATCTTGAAAGATAACCATACTTAATGAGTTTTTTTTTAAGATTCTTGATCATTCGAAGTTACGGGGGGGGGGGGGTTACTTATGAACAACTGACGTTCTATACCTTTTGGGACATTAAAATACCCCCTCCCCCCCCCCTTGGCCCAAAGATTATAGGACAAAAGTGCCTTCAAAAAGTAATAAAGGGACATTATTTGACTTAGGCAGAAGAGTCCGCGTCATGGACTTCAGATAACTCTACACGTCTCCAGTAAAATAATCATAACTTTTTACTCCGAACTCAAATTGACACAATCTTGGTGGCGTTGGAAAGAAGACTCAAAGACTTTTAATTTGATAGGTATGGGCTATCTAACTTGTTATATTCAAGGAGATATGATCGTTTGAAATTCACCCTTCTATCAACTCATACGAAAACTTAGTTAATAGAAATTCTTTGAATTAAGCTCGGTGTAAGAGATCCCTTATGATCCTAATACGCTTTAAATACTTAGAAATTGATCCTAACACACACACACACATATATATACACACTCACTCATTAGATTACCTATTTTTTTAATCAAATTTTACATCAAAACTCAATTGATAAGGAAGTTTTTAACTCAACTTTATTTATGGTAGAGAGTTCTTGTGACCTTACTTCATCTTCAAATCTATTCTCACACTAAAAAATTGACTTTAACACCTATGCTCAATTAATGATCATCAGGTACAATCTTATAGCATATGAAAGATGGATCGATCTTAACTTAAAATTTAAAAATTCAGGGTGTTACACTCAATTCGTAAAAAAAAAAGGTATTGGGGCTTGGTTTCAGGGTTGGGGTCTATGAGACCCCTTCTATGAACTGTAAGAGTTTTCACAAGTGGTAGACCCATGTCAGTCTGCACACCCGAATGTCAACTACGGGCCGTAAAATTTGTTGTAAAGAGTTCTATAAACTCAGTTTTTTTGGAAGTGTGGAGAATCCGCAAGTTGGACTTACGATCTGTAGAACATTATATGAATTGTAAAATTCCCCTTGTCCAGTGACCTCATTACAAAGTTTCTTCGAGAATTTTGTAAGGGAAATGTAGGGGTTCTTAAGGGTGTTACACTCGGCCCCGTGGCCCCTATCCTACAATTGCATATCTCATAATATTTATTTAAACTAATTTTATTGTATGTGCTTTGCGTATAATCAAAGCGTATAATAATTGTTGCTTTAATATATTGACATGCAGAGAGAGAGAGAAAAAGGAGATGTAAATGGTGTTGAATGTTACATGAATGAATATGGTGCCACAAAAGAAGAAGCTTACATGGAGATAAGGAAAATAATAGAGAATAATTGGAAGGATTTGAATGGAGAATGCCTAAAACTACAGCAGTACCAAATGTTCTGCTCATGCCACTACTCAACCTTACGAGGGCGACTAAGTTTTTTATGAAGATGAAAATACTTATATTTTTTCTAAAAATAACTTGAAAGATCCCATATAAATTGAAGACTTGAATAGGAAAATATAATAAAGAAAATGGAATAAAACGAATATTGCAATTCTCTAGAATGTTTATATATTTGAGTTGAAAGGAGAATATTATACTAAGTATTTGTTTTTGTGTCATTACAAATGGAGTGACTAGCAGAAATGTAATATAGTGTTGTTTCACAATACTAGAGTTGTCAAAATGAATAAGCTTAACTCAATCCAATTCAATGCTAACGGGCTAAAGCGTTAAAAAGGTTAGGACGGATTGACCCTTTTAATTAAAGTGCCTATAAAATAGTAGTCAAACTCAATTCTATTCGGGACATGGGTTGAGACGAATTGACCCTTCAGTCAAAAGATGGACAACATGAACTTCTTAGAAAGACTATGCAACATTGATAAACACAACACCAATAAATACAAAATTTCATATATCCATGAGTTCCTCACACTTTGATAAAATACTTACAAAATAATAAAATAGGCAAGATATATGATTCATAGGATTTATCAAAGGAACATACATTACATGATTTTTTTTTAATCATAAACAAGATAACAAAAGGGAAAATGAAAAATTAGGGATAAGCACCTGCTTTAATACCTAAAATGAAAGTAAAAAACTTGCGGTAAAGTAATTGCTAAGCCACAAAAAAGAGGAAAATGTTATATAAAATGAAAGTAAAATAAAAAATCAAATAAAATAATGGACTAATAAATAAATCTAATAACCTAAAGGCTCTAAATGTAAAAATTGCACAAATAAAATGAATTGAACTTGATTTATATTTTTAAATATTCATTGAAAAAATCTTAACAAATAAAACACTACATAAAAAATATATAATAAATATTTTTAAAATTCACAAACCATAAACCGACCTCTGACATTTGCGAAATGCCTAAATATTGGCAGGTAAGGAAACAAAGGGTGTACAAATTTTTGTAGAGGACAAGAATGTGACAATGATGAATGGGACACTACAACAACTTCTTCAATTATTGTGCCTAAGTAAATAGTTAATCCTTCCAATTAGTTAATCATGATATGAATGTAACAAAAGAAAATAGAGATTTACTTAAGCCTAAGTTGTTTCGCAAATGTTGGTGTAGAATAATTATTTAACTTAAGCCTAAGTTAAAAGTTTTACTTAATAAATTAACTGTGGAGAGGACACGCGTAAGATATTCAAGGGTCACCTTTTATATCTTGCCACAAAAATAGGCAAGATATATGCAACTAGAGGGAAGATATTGATCGTAGTTAAGATAAACTTTTATGATATCACCTTTCATAGAAACAACAAGTTTTAACATTATTTGATGTTAATCTCTTTATTTGTGATAAGTTTTAAAGATATATCCTTTATCCTTTATTAATTGTCATATTATTAGCGTTTTTGAAGTTTAGCTAATTATATTTTGGAGTCTTATTTTTTTTTAAAGATGTATATATATATTATTAAATTTGAAGATAGTTTTTTTGGAGAAAATATAATAAAAAAAAATTTCCCTATGAGATCGATAATTGTTGAATGAAATAATTTTTTAAATAATTATAATATTCTTTTGTTACCTAGGTACCAATGATGATTCATATGTATTTATCTTTTCCATTCTTTCTTCCACTATTATTATTCTCTTATTGAATATCCTAATGTTATATTTGCAAATCCTAGTGTTTTTTGCATATTAACAAATCAATATTTGTTTGTTGACATCTTCTTTAAGATTTTAAGTATTGCAACAAGCAATTATTAAATTGAAGCAACCATACTATCAATCATATCAACTTATCAATTTTCAAGTCAAATTTTATCATTCTAAGTTTATATTATATTTTTTTCATTTTTGATACTCTTACTTCATAAGTTATAATTATGACAATCTTTTTTTAAAAAAAATGAATTGTTGGAATGAATAGGTTATAAAATAATATTTGATGGTTTCACATCTTAAAAAAAAAAAAAGAAGCTAGAAATTAAGTAGATTTGGGTCTCCCTTAACAATTTGGCTTTAATTAAGTTGTATTGAATTAGCATTGCTTCTCACTTACCCTATAATATCATATGTAGGCTACGGCTATGTGCTACTGAAGAATGGGACCTGGTTGAAAGGGGGAAGTAACTGTGAAAGGTGAAGTATTGATTGTGAGATGTTGTGAGGCTATAAAATATTTTTCAATTATCAAAAAAGGAGAAATTGTGAATGTGTAGTTTTGATGATTTGATTAACTTTGAGATAAGATCTGATCCCATAGTAGCACTATTTAGGTGTAACTGAAAGTGACACATAGATATAGTACATTGCTAGTAACTATTTTTGTGGTTGCTCAAATTTTTGCAGTATGACAGGTCCTTTAGCTATTAGAATTAGACCAAGTAAAAGTAGTCATCCTATATTATATCCATTCATCTTCCATACAGAGCAAGCTTTTGCTCGTTGATGTGCTGTCAAGTTACAACACATTTAGTGCCTAAAACAAGGAATTTTGTGAGTTCTTAAAGCGACTTTTTAGTGTTTTGATGTGTTTTTATGTTAATCTTGCAGAAAAGTTAGGTTGGCATGATTATGAAGAAAAATTACAAATTTTGCTGAAGCATAGGTCATGCGAGCCCACCTACGAGTCTTAGCTCACACTATGAGTCGTAGGTTGTGCCGTAGCAGGAACTAGAGATTAAAAATTAAAAATCTGCCAAGTGAAGGTCAACCCTATGAGTCTAGCCTACGGGTCGTAAGAGACACTACGACTCGTATAGGTGGACTCATAGCAAGAATCAAAGAGCCAAAATGTTGGACCAAAAACTAAAGACCAATACAACGAGACCAACATACGAGTCTTAACTCGAGTAACGACTCGTACCTATAGGTTGTGCCAGTTCAGTCCAAGATGCCAAGAACCTGATAAGAGACCTCGACTACAATTCGTAGGCCAACCTACGAGTCATAACTGCAACATTTATTAGATGTCAGCTGTCTTTTCTGCATAATTCCTAGATTTGTTTTGTAAATACTATAAATAGTTTAAGTTAGGTTTTTGAAAGTGAGTTCGAACAATAGACATTTCTACAATATATTTTGAAGCTTTCTTAGGTTTTGAGAGGAGATTCTAGTTCTCTTTGGGAAACCCATTTTTGGGATTGTCTTGTTTTGTACTCATTGTTGATCAATCAAGCTTGTGGGTTTGTAACTTGTGGTGTTAATCTTCTCCATTGTTATTGGTGAAACTCTCAACTATGACTATTATGTGCATTTTTGTGTGTTTTATCTTAGCCATGAGTAGCTAAACACCCATAACTTGGGGGTGTGGGAACCATGGGTAGTTGATTTGAAGATGACCTAGGTTTTGTGCATGTCGAGTTTTGCATCTATCATTTATTTTCCTCCATGATTAATGTTGTTTGGTAGTGTCCAACACCAAACCCTACCTAATATCACAATCCCAACCAAGGTAGTGACGAATAGGAAAAGACAAGTAGATGACAGAATTTGCTTGATGTTTTCCCGTCTAATTGACTAAATCTGACCAAGGGAAGGTTAACTGGGACAATAGGTAATAGTTAGTTGGTACACCATGGTGACTGATCAAGCGCCATGGTGAAATTTGACCTTCACCTTCACAAAAGGGCTAGAAGAACCTAAGTTATCATCCTACATGCAATTCACCGATCAAAGTTATGTTACCTAGGGTAATTAAGTCAATGAGCCATAGGGAACACAATTCCTAAGTTGCCCCTAAAATTGAGTGTTTTCCCGAATTTTAATTAGTGTTCATTTTTAGTTTCTTTAAATCACAACAACAACAACAACAACAACAACCCTCCAATTTAGAGATTGTAGGTATAGATACTAGGAATGATTAGTAGTAAAATCTTATAGTCAAGCCCTGTATTCCCTGTGAATTCGACCTTAACCTCGGTTAGGTTAATTACTGATAACGACCGCTTTCTTATTGGAGCGTGACCATCATCACATGTCTACTTTCTTACAATCAAAATGGCTCCGAAATATCAACTGAAGAACAGTAATAATGCTCGAGTCCTTCATCATTTTATCTTGCTATTTTTAGTTTATTTCTTTACTCATTTTCATGTAAACCAAGTCCTGATCTATAAAATTTGGCGTTTCTCTTGAATCTTTTATTTTTTTAGTTTGCAATTCGTAGCTACAGTTAACTAGGATGGGTGGTGAAGTCTAGACTGATTTGAGGGGATTGATTTAGTAGGTGACAAAGTTGTTGTTTAGTGGTTGAAGATTCCAGGTATCATTGCAAGGGGGAAAGGATCAAGAGGTTAATCCTTAGGATTGCAAGAGTTGTTATTGCTCCTTGATGTTAGTAGAATCTTGCTGAAATTCTGTGAGACAAGTCATCATTTTTTTCCCTTCCTTGAGCAAGGGGATTTTCACATAAAATACTCGTGTTATTATTTTTTAGCTTCACTATTCTTACTGAAGTTAGGAACCAGATCGAGTGTTAAGTTATAAGAACGTACAGGCCAGTAATTGGTATTAGAATAAGGCTCTAAAAGATTAACATCTAGAGGCCAGGATCCTGTAACAATGATGCTACTCCTACAAACTTGGAAGAAAGACAATCAACAATCCAACCTACTCATTTTAATGGATAGTCCTATGGATGGTAGAAGAAAAGAATGTATGATTTCATCACAGTTGAAGATAGTGAACTATAAGACATTATATTGTTCTTTATGGACCATATGTTCCTATAAATGAGGTGAAAGAAGGAGAGATTATCTGACTAGTTTCAAGACTCGACGAGAGTGTAATGAAGCTAATAGGAAGAAATTTGAAAAAAATTATAGGTCAAAGTAGCTGTCGATGTATGGGATAGAACTTGAAGAATAAAATTGAATCTTTGCTTGTGAATCAGCAGAAAAATTGGGATTCTCTAAGAACAACTCTTGAAGAAATTACTCAAGTGCTGCAATCAGAGGTGGCTTTGCTAACAACTCAATATGAAAATTTCACTATGAGAAAAGATGAATATATTCAAGAAATGCATACCAGGTTCACTTGCATCACAAATGAACTAAGGTGCTTGCGAGAACCTGATCACACTAGCAAATGGGTAAGAAAAATTCTCAGGATACTTCTAAAATCATGGAGAACCAAGGTTGATGCAATCACTGAAGAAAAAGGCCTGACCTCACTATGAATGAGTTGATTGATAAACTTCAAACTCATGAGTGCAACACATTTAAAAGTTTTGATTAACTCTTAATATTTCATTTATGCCACACAAATTGGGACTGAGGAAACATATATTATCATGTTCGAAGTACTATATAAATCACAATAATTAACAAATTAAAATATTTAAAGAATATACTAAAAGTTTGATTAACTTTCAAAATTTCACCTATGCTACATAAGTTGAGACATAGGTGATAACATATATTATTTGAAAATTACATTAACTAATAAAGTATCATAAATTATAATAATTAACAACTTAAAATATTTAAATATATATATGTGTGTGTGTATATATATATATATATACTAGATAGTTTAAGGCATGTAAAGGAGCCCAATATGTGCTGCCTATTTAGAAAAAATCATCAGTAAAAAGATATTATTATAGTACTTTGACCTATATTTTGTTGGCATTAATTATTGAAACATTCACTTTTATATTGTGAGACTTTTGTAATCTAATATTTAATATATTTTTTACTGCTGCATAATGACATAAATTTATCAAGAATCGAAGTTAATCTATTTATTAGATTGATTGAATTATATAATAATCGTAAGTCATTGTGTGTTACTATTTCAAAGATCAATATTTCAAATTTATTACTCAAGTAGATTTTAGAATCAAGAAACACAAACATGAAGTTCGGGACATAATATATCTTAATTGATAATAAAATATTATTTGTATCAATAATATTTATTTATTTATTTTCATATAGAATAATATCTACAATACTAAAAAATTATGAAATTAGTTATTAACTTCATCGTTACTGCATCCCTAGTTGTTAGTAGCTAATATAAACTCATTTCTAAATGAGATTAGTGACGAATTTTACTGTTCAGCCACAAAATTTATTTGTCAATAAATTCAAACTTTTTAGTAAGTGTTAGTTACCAAGTACTTTTTATCATTTACATCGATGTAATTAAAAGATAACATATATATATATATATACTTGAATTATGAGCATTTTAAAACTTTTTTATTTAGAATTAAATTTTTAATTCTTTTTGTAAATTTTTTTATGTATATAATACATATAGTTATATGTCAATTCATTTTTTGACCTATACATATTTATTTTATTTTAGTATTTTTTTTTCATTGTTGGTTGATAATCAAAAATTTTAAATTATAATCATGCATTTGTCATTTTTATCAATTTTTATTAGTATATGTTTAAATTTATTTTGTTTATTTATAAATTGGTAATAACTAATAAGTTACGTGTTCAAAGTATGTTCAGTGTGATAGTTCACTTTCTGTATTTAAAATAATTACTTTATTGATGTTTTTTTTACAAATATAAAGTTTGTGAAAACTCAAATTTTTCACCATATAATATTTTTATGAGATTTATTAATATAATAAAAGAGATAACTTGTTAAAAAATTATCTAATCATTCTTATCTAGAAAAAAAAATAATATTACGCTAACTTGAAAAATAAAATAAGTAATCTACTAAACTTAATTAATTTTGACTTGATTAATTTTAAAGTAAAATAATATTATGATGTAAATATATGTAAACTGGGTTAGAAAAACTTTTCTTTTTTTTTAATCAAAACTTGATTTGACAACTTCAAATTTAAATCAAACTTAATATCTAAGTTAATATATTTAAAATCAAATAAAGTACAAACATGATAAGTATATTTAAACGAAGAACTACTCTATTATGATTTTAATAAACATTTATAGTTTGTTTTGAATGCAAACATTCTATCCTTCACATTTTATTTGTAAAGTTACTTTTTACAATCTTTTAAATATATTTTTTAAAATATTTAAATTATTTTTATTTATTCTTTAATTTTAATCTAATATGTTATTAATTTTATCTCATAGATTTCTTTTCATATATGTTAGAACCAAAATAAAGGTTAAAATAATTCATTATATTTTAAAAACAATAATTTTTTATATTAAAGTAGTTAATTTTAGTACACATAATGGATAGAAAAAAATATTTAGAATTAAAGTAATAGCAAAATAGACTAATTAGATTAGATATCACAATAATTCATAAAAAAAATAAGTAAAACAATAACAAAATGAGTTAAGAATTAATTAAGACTTTCTCATTGTTTAGATGTGCATTTAATAAAGTGAATGGATCGTTTAACTATTAGTTCACAACAAAATAGAACAACTAAATTCTTGAAGTTACTTTTAAAAAATAAAAAAATTCATAAGCTTTTGAATAAATAAATAGACACCACCATATCTTAAGATGTATATTCAATTAATTTATTTTTTAACTTCTTCATTATTTTTTTGTGTAGAATTTTCTAGAATTTGGATTGATATTTCTAGAAAACTCATACGTACTTTTCATAATGAAATAATTACTTTAAGGTTATTTTTTAATTAATTTGTCTTATTTATGACTTTTTATATAATAAAACCAAAATAATAATAAAGAAACTTTCCAGAAAATATCAATATATTTTTTCTTAGCATATGAAATTGCATTTTTTATCATTAGTCATCATTCATTTTATATATATTTCTATATAATAGAAAGAAGTTTCTAGAACTAATTTTTTCTATCTTTCTTGATAGATATTTATGACATCTTAGCATGAAATAAATCACCATTTACTATTTACCCTTGCATATGAAGATAATTATAAGTTTGTCATTGGCCATTCTCTCATTGGCATTTCTATGTAATATATGATACATATTTTGCATAATGAAATAATTACTTTAAGGTTATTTTTAATTAATTTGTTTTATTTATGATTTTTTACATAATAAAACCAAATAATAAAAAAAAAATTCTAGAAAATATCAATATATTTTTTGTTAGCATGTGAAATTACATTTTATCATTAGTCATAATTCATTTTATATATATTTCTATATAATAGAAAAAAGTTTCTAGAACTATTTTTTTTCTATCTTTCTTGATAGATTTTTATGACATCTAAGCATAAAATAAATCAATATTTATTATTTATCCTTGCGTATGAAGATAATTACAAGTTTGTCATTGGTCGTCCTCTCATTGGCATTTCTATATAACAAAAAAAAAATAAAATATATATATATATATATATATATATATATATATATATTAAAAATTGATTAACTCTCAAAATATCACATCTGTCGTATGTATTATTTGAAAAGCATGTACATTAAAATCTATTTATGGAAGAAGGGGTTTGGTTAGATAAAAAAAAAACTAGTAGTAGAGTGTCACATCCTGGGAGGGTACCCCAGACGTAGTTGACACCCAAAAACTACTGCTAGCCCCCAAGCAAATCACTTGATTTTATCATATTTATTCAATCATCTATAGAGCAAAAGACATTTAGAATAAAGAAAATATAACAGTGGGCAACTTAGTTAACTTATATAGTAATGAAAGGAAGTCATAGGCTAATGAGATCGATCTCAACATTTATAACATCATAACAGTTTTAAGAAAGCTTGAATCAAGGAAGGGGAGACCTCAACATCAAATCATTATCCTTTAGTCTATGAAGCCTCTATCTCCATAATCTAGAATGGTACCACAACATATCATAACTACCACGACACAAAATGAAACTAATTCAAAATAGTTGAGGACTCACCAATCAGCTGTGGGGAGAATGTACCTTTAATGGAGCACCCGTTGAGGATCTTGATTACCTGTCTCTGCATCATAAAAAGATACGGGTCCAAATGGACATCAGTGTGTGGAATGTACAGCATGTAAAAATAGCTGAATGAAATAATGTAGGCAGGATAATACGAAATAACATCAACTCATGGGCTACTCACTAGGAATATCAAATATTCATCTAAAGTAAGAATAAAGAGTAAACACTAACTTATCAACATCAGTCAAAATTCATACCCTTAACTCAACATCAGAGTACTATCGGTGTGAAACCTATCTGAAAGTTTCTCTTACGGACAACCATCACCTATGAGCCGGTGATGATAAAACGAAGCGATGTTGTTGCAACATTCATTCAGTACCTTGTCGGGGTAAAGGACATCACATCTGTGGATTCACCAATAAAGAACATCAAGTCCTCTTTTGGGGACAGAGGAAACATCAGATTATACGATTCAATCCTCTTCTACACAGGCCTCGAAGTGCGAGTGAGACTTACTCTTACTCATTTCGATGCTCAATACTCCCCCAGGATTCAACATGCTCATAAGACATCAAACTTCAAAAATACTCTTCATCTAGTCTCATTCTCATTGAACATTTTTAACTCTTACATCAACCATCAACTCTTGTACTCAGAACATTCTTTTAGAATGAAGTTCAATCTCTTTAAGATTCTCAGGATCTCAATCTTATCAACACTCTCAAATCAAGACTATAATCACAAACAACCTTGCAATCTTTAACAAAATAACATAAAGGATTTTATGGAATATTTCATAATAAATTATTTACTCAATAAGTCAAGTTTGTGATGATCATCAACACAGAAAATACATAATATAGATATAAATTTTCAAGAAAATACTCAAGAATTACATACATAAAACTCAATATATTCATCTACCAATCTACTTTAATTATAGGACACATGAAAGAAAAATCTCATGTTTTAAGTTAGCTCTTACATATTTAGGATGAAGAATAACACAAGCTTTTAACTCTCAAAATATTTGGCTACAGTATATTTTTTCTTTAACCTCTTGTTTTCTACTTAAACGAAATTGAGTGGAATGATTTGCTTAAAGCAATGATGGAGCATTAGAAATAAATTTTTTTTAATTCTAAACAAAAGAAGGTGGAGGAACAACTTAACATTAAGTGAAACAAAAAAAGTAGAAGACAAACATAAGTGGTCAATCACTTGAAGAAAGCATTTACACAAAAATCTTACAAGATACAATAATAAAGTATTAAAATGCATCAACAAATTCTCGGACATTACATAGAGGGGTCCATGTTTGTCCTGTAGGAAGTAGAAGTAGGACCAGTTCAAACAGCTATAAAATTATTTGAAACAGATGAGATGTGAGCCTAACTTAACGGTCGATTTCTACGACCAATCTGAGCTAGACAATGTTTTGGGTCATTTACACAAAGAGTGAAATGTCTAAAACATATTTAAAATTTTTCCTCTAACGATGGCTATGAACTATGCGAACTGAACTATCAAAGCTCCAAATCAAGATTGAAGCAATTGGTATTCAATTGAAAGATAGAAAGTGTAAATTCGCGTCGTCTACTTGCTGAAAGCAAAAATGGAATGTCCGTTCATGAATTTAGGGAAGCTTCTTGCTAGTGCTTTGCTTCACCACTGAATATTAGGATGTCATTCCTTTTACTTTTTCTTTCATTTATACTAGAACTTGAATCTGAGGCGCTGCAAGCGAACAAAGAAGCATTTCTTGTAACCAAAACAAAAAACCCTAGCAATGGGAGGCAAGGGGAATGGGTAAGTGGGCTCCTTCCTTATTATATTTTTTGAATTTCATATTTTTACTTAAAGTATGAGTTTTATAACTAAATTATATCAGTCGTTAGTTTAAAAAATATTTCATCTTGACCAAAATTAAATAAAATATTAAAACAATTTTAAAGACGTCGTCTCTATGGTGCTAATTGACCCTATTACACATGAAAACACATGTTCATTCTCTGGTACTTAGTTCTAAAGGAGCTACGATAAGAGTCTCTTTCCTTGTAGCATATTTTATTTACTAGTATTATGTTTTTTAGTAGCGCCGAATCAACAAATAAAAATCTTGAAAGATCTTGTGTGTTGATTATGTGAGATCCAAGTTTACAGGAAAGTTGAGTCAAGTAAAAGTTGTTTTAACAAAAAACTTATGTTTTTCTTAATAATTCCCCAGTCCAATATTATATGAGCACCTTTCTTTAAATATTTGTTTCATATTAGATGACACTTACTAAATTAGGATATAGAATTAATTATTTTTTCCCATTTTAACCTCACTATTAATATAATATTTGAAAATTTCAAGAGATTGATTAATTACTTTTACATTCAAAGAGTAAACTATTCATATATTTTATGTATATTTTTTCTTACTTAATTTAATATATATTAATATAAATAAAGGGTAAAATGATAAAGTTCACTAGTAATAATTTTTTAATCACAATGTAAAATGAAAAGTTCCCATATAATATGGGATGGAGGTAGCACTTTTTATCATGTATCTAGCGGTAGAATCAGAGAGATTTGTGTCTATATTTGTAACTTTGGTTGCTAATGTGTGGTCAATATATTGTTGAAACAAAACTGATTTCCTGCCCGAAAAAAAAAAACTATAGAAACACATATATTATCATTAAGAGCATTCTGATAGAAAAGAAAATTAAGCAAGAAGTAAAATTTTTGAGAGCAAAAAAAGAGATCAAACTGAAGAACCAGGAGTTTGCAAGCTTTGGGTTAAAAAAAAGCAAAGAAGAAGCCTATTGCATCGACATGACATCGTGTGAAAGACGGCTCAATAATGGCCGAGGTCAAATTTCAAAGTGAAGCCTTAATATTTTTCTAGAAGAAAATTATAGATATCTTGACGTACAAACTATTAATTGTGTGAGACACGAAACAATATTTCTTGTAAATAGTTTGAATATTTTATTTGACCCTCAATTAAATAAAAATAATTTCAATATCATAAACAATCAAGTGAGGATTTAAAGTTTTCATATGCTGAAGCAGCTATACAAAATCAGGTTGTGTTGTTTATATTTTGCAAAGAATATTGGAATAGTTTTTATGATTGAATATTCTTAAATACAATTTCAATAGTAAAAAATGAGTTGAAAATAAGTTATAAGCAGTCTTTTAAATTTGAAATACAACTTTAAGTTAAATTTGAAATATTTGTGATTGAATACTAAGTTCTAAATAACGTAAAGTAATTATAAAAAATTGAATATATAATGAAAATTGAAAAATTCTTAAATATTGACAGATAAGAAAACAAAGGGTATACAAATTAACAAACGAAAATAGAGGATTTGGAAGACAATTTTTGAGAGAAAGTACAATAAATTTTTTCTTTTTTAATGTGAGATTGACAATAATTGTATAATAGAATTGATTTTCAAGTAATTACAATATTCGTGCTTACCTAGATACCAATTATAATTAATTCATATGTATTTATCTTTTCCTTTCTTTCTTCCACTGTTATTATTTTCTAGTTACTATTGAATCCTAATGTTATTTGTGAAATCTAGTGTTGTTTATCTGATTTTGGAGCTTGATATTTTTGAGACAAGGGTCTTTCAAAAATAAACTTTCTATCTCTATGAGGTAGTAGTAAGATCTGCGTACATTTTACCTTCCTCATACCTCACTTGTGGAATTCCACTGAATATGCTATGGTTATTTTTTACATATTGAAAAATCAATATCTATTTGTTCGTACCTTGTTTAAGATTTTCAACTAGTGTAACAAGTATATATTTGTCACGACCCAAAAGGTACTTTGCTATGACCAACACTTGAAGAATTATTGCTCAATTCTAAACCTTTATAAATAGCAAGGGGCTCATAGCTTAACTTGCATTAAGACACACAATTTTAAAAGAGAGCCAAGTACCAGCAAGGAAATTAGTAGGTATATTCCGATTTTCTTTTAATAATTCAATTTTGCATCTAAGTAGCTTACTATATGTATATTTTGCTCTTAGAAAGTGACTAGTAAGTGTGAAATATGTTTCAAATTTTATAATTTTTATGTCCCAAACATTCATCGAAAAACTCACTTAGTTTTCTAGAAAATTAACCCATTTACAATTTTTTTCCTTCACCTAGTAACTTGAAAGAAGGAGAAAAATGGTTGGATTTGGTACTGAGAGGGAGATTACACGTCGGTGTGCCAATCATCATCTTACTATTTGGGGAGACCATTTTCTTGCCTATGCTGATCTTTCGGTATTTAATTATTATATGTTTCTGAATATTTTTTATGATATTTAATAAATCATATTGTATGTAGCAGTATTAAATTTTGAAATTTACTCGTATAGGGAGCCAATGAATGTGAAAAGAAGGAACATGAAGACCTAAAAAAAGAAGTGACAAAAATGCTAGTGACGTCTCCTTCCAAATCATTGCAAAAACTTGACCTTATCAACACAATCAAATTACTTGGAGTGGCGTACCACTTTGAACATGAGATTGAGGAATCTTTGAGTCATATCTACACTCATTATGAAGAATGGATTGGTGAATTTGGTGAAAGTGACCTTCATATTGTTGCTCTAAGCTTTCGATTACTTAGGCAACAAGGTTATTATGTCTCATCAGGTAAATATTCCACGCCAACTACACATTATGCGATGAGTTTTTGTTGTTAGTAA
Organism: Solanum sejunctum; assembly: GCA_025642045.1. Lineage (NCBI taxonomy): Eukaryota > Viridiplantae > Streptophyta > Magnoliopsida > Solanales > Solanaceae > Solanum > Solanum sejunctum. The sequence continues at coordinate 17,965 of JAOTQJ010009495.1, forward strand.
AAAAATGTTTGCATAATCAGAAGGAACTCAGACTGTGGAGCAGCAACCTGTGATCCATTCGGTTAACCACATGTTCTTTTTACTCGCTCAAATGGTG
>JAOTQJ010009516.1:0-14509 GCA_025642045.1 Solanum sejunctum
ACTGATGAAGTTGTTCTAAAAGGTGAAGGCCAATATTGGGGAGCTTGATTCCTATCTAGATAAAGTGAAGGTCATGTACTTGTAAAAGAAGTCAACTTTTGTACCCCACTTTCTTTCGAAGGTAAAGAAAGAAGCAGGTCAATCATTTGATGTTCAAGGAAATGTACTGGGATAGCTAACTCTTCCTATCAAATGCCTTGATGCACTCAACTTGTCTTCAAACCTACTAAGAATGTTTGTGGATCAAAATTCACCTAAGGATATGTCACTCCCCACAAATAGTAAAAAGAACTTTGAACCAAATGCTTACAAGTTACTTGTAAAGGCCGGATACGACCCTAATAAACCATCTAAATTAGGGAAACTACCATCAGATGATATCAACAGGAAAGAACACGAAGGTTTGGGCTATATCCAACCACCTCTAGTCCCTATCTACATAATAAGAGCAAGCAATAATTATATCACTATTTAAGATGAACCTACTTCTTCTAACAAAAGGCCTTCTATATTCAATCGACTTGGAAGACCCACCACAATAACTTCTATATTCGAGAGGTTGGGGCTATTAAAGAAAAAGAGAAACAAGTATAGAAGGAGTTACCTAAGGGTGATGACACTTGCTCTTCCTATATAAAAGGATATTCAAATAATAATTCCTTATAGGATGAAGCAAAAAGTGTAACTCATGGTTTCATGTGAAGACTTGCTAAAGGAAAAGACTCACACTGTGAATTTACAATAAGGAGCGCGATAAAGATGAAGAAAGTGTAGGATCTTCATATCATATTACAACCTTGAGGGAGCCCGATGCCTCGTCTCAAATGAAGGTAGATGGAGGATCAGAATACATTTCTTGGTTCTACCATATACCTATCAATGAGAAGATCCACAAGAGGAAAAGATGCTGGAGATGCTCCACTAGAACTGGAAGAAGGAGTAAAAGCCACAATAGGTCCTTTAAGGAAAGTTAACCTTAGCACTGTTGATGACTCAAGGCCAACTTTCTTGAGTGCCTTTCTAAAAGCTGATGAAGAAAATGCTTACATAAATCTACTCAAAGAGTATAGGGATGTCTTCGCTTGGAGTTAACAAGAAATGCCTGGCTTAAATCCTAAAATAGAGGTCCACCAATTGGCAATCAAGAATGGTGCACATCTTGTGAAGGAGCCAAAGACATTTTAGGCCAGACTTAGTACCATTGATTGAGAATGAAATTAACAAACTCATTGAGGCATTCTTTATTTATGAAGTTATATAACCTACATAGATTTCAAGTATCATTCCCGTGAGGAAGAAGACTGGTCAAATTCTAGTTTGTGTTGACTTTAGAGATTTTAATAATGCATGCCTAAAAGATTCTACTTTCCTATTCCAAAGTTGATGATTGATGCTACCACTAGTTATGAAGTTATGTCATTCATGAACAGTTCTTCTAGCTATAACCAAATCTGCATAGCATCAAAAGATGAAAAACTCACTGCATTTTACACCCTTAAAGGTATCTAATTCTACAAAGTGATGCCTTTTGGTCTAAAAAACGCTAGTGCCATATATCAAATTCCTATGTAGAATATATTTAATGATTACTCCACAAAAATATCGAATGTTATGTTGATAAATTAGTGATGAGGTCGAGAAGGAGAGGCGACCATTTGAAAGACTTAAGAATGGTGTTTGAATTGCTCCAAATATATCAGTTAAGAATGAACCCATTGAAATGTGCCTTTGGGGTTACTTATGGAAAGTTTCTTGTCATAGATCAAGCTAAAGTAGATGGCATCCGGAACATGTTGAACCTCGAGCCATTCATGAGTTAAAAAATCTTCAAGGAAAGTTAGCTTACCTGAGGAGGTTCATCTCAAATCTAGCTGGAAGATGCTAACCATTTAGTCATCTTATGAAGAAAGGTGTTCTTTTTAAGTGGGATCAAACATGTAGAAAAACTTTTGAAAGTATCAATGCATATCTGACAAACCCTCCAAATCTAGTAGCCCCTATACCTGAAAAGTCATTGATACTCTACATTGCAGCAGAAGAAATGTCCGTAGGAGCCCAATTAGCTTAGGAGAATAGTGAAGGCAAAAAAAAAAAAAACTCCCTCTACTACTTGAGCAGAATGATGATGCCAAATGAGCTGAATTATTTACTGATCAAAAATTGTGTTTGGCTCTAGTCTTCTCAATTCAAAAGATGAAGCACTATTAGTTAAAGTGTTTTTTTTAAAAACAAAACAAGAAGATGGTTCTTTAATAGTAATATTTATTTTTATTAGAAACATGATATGCTTAAAATGAAATTTCTTTTAGTAATATTGTAGTTGGAAAAAGGCATTTTGACCCATTTAATAATAATATCAACGTTTTTGAATCAAAGTATTGACTTTTTAGGCCAAAGTATTGACGACGAGCATTTTTTGGACCAAACTATAAACGAATGATATTTTTATTGACATTCACATAGTTTAAGATCATTTTTTTAATTCTTTTCCATTATATATATATATTAATTTTTGCCATACCATTAAATAATTAAATATATTATTAGTAATTAAGAATGCTGTAACATAACTTAAGCAAGATACATTTAGATACACATATTCCTAAAAAAAAAGCATAGATTAATTACTTGGACACTTAAATCATGTCTAATTGACACCTTCTATTCAATCAACCCCCTCTCTCTCTCTCATACACAGCATTTTCTATCTTTATTTCTTCTTTCTTCCATGATTTCTTTCATTAAACCTCTAAAATTTGAATCCGGAACAACAATACTACAATTTGAAGTTTGTAAATATTCAAGTAATGCTCAAAGTCATGTATTTGGTATAAATTTTAATTATTTTTCCTTGTAATTTTCAAAAGTTACAAAGCTAAAATTTCATTGGTTTGGGATTCTCTAAAAATACTTTCATGGCTAATCATTCTCCAAACATGGATATTTTCGATAACAGTACAATATACTACCATTAATTTATAAAAATAATCGTTCATATATTTTTTTATTTCACTTAAACTCATGTTATTGCATAGCCTTCTTCTTCAATTATTGCTTCTATTTTACGCTTTAACTATTACATCTCAAAAGTGTTTAACTCAGTTGAATAAAAAAAGTGCGTAATCAATTGAAATCTGTATTCTCTTGGCCTTTTAAGAGTCATGTTTACGAGAGGCATATAGAATCACAACTCGTGAGTAATTCATAAATTTATTACAGTTGTAGATCATGTTCATGCATTTGGATTCTGAAATTTGAAAAAAAGTTAGATTTGGACAGTACGAAAGAATTATACGAATCACAATAGTCTATATGGCTCGTGATTTAGGGTCATGGCTTAAAGTTTAGAGGCCTATTATTTCAGTATTTGGATTTATAGACAGACAAGATGACTCGTACATGAAATTAGAGATCACAAAATGTGTTTTGATTTCACCTTTAGAGAAATTTTGGAATAGTAACTTTTATGAGAGAACCATACGATCGGTACAATAATTTAGGCCTATTAACGTGTCCCCAAGTTTGAAGTTCAAAAACAAGAATAATTTTTACCTAACTTCTAGGATGGATCCTACGGTCAATAAAAGGAACTACTGACTGTAGATAGACCTCATAGTCCTTGTTGATAGTTATTTTCTTAGAGTTAATTAGGTCTTTTCCTACTCATTGATTCTTATAATATGTCGTTCTAAGCCTAGTTTGAGGAATATATCAAATTACCAAGGCCCCTAATCACACCATTCACGCTCATTCACTCAATTCTCAAATTCTTCACTCTAAATCTTCTCTCCCAAGCAAACTAGTGTTCAAAGCTTCAAGTCCCCATTGTAGAAAATTATGTCAAGTTTCTTAGTCACGGTGTGTGGAAATTTCATCAATAGATATCTCTGCATCCATTGAGTCTTAAAGAAATCTCAATTTCTTCAATTATTCCTGTAAAGATATAGGATTTTATAATCTTAATGAGTTCTTATCAAAATTCAGAATTCTATCCACGATTTTTCTCCAATGCATGAATTAAGTATTAATCTATGTTTTCAAGTATGATTTCATGATTTTTAAATTATGATGCTATGAATCCTAAGAATGCAAGTATTCTCATGATCTCAAGTATGATATTCTTACATGCAACTTATAAACTCAACTTTTATGAATTATGGATGATATAAATATCACCCAATTATATGAATACCATGTCATGGCTTGAGAGGATACCCTTGGTGTGCTCGACACTCAGAGACTATTGCTAATCTCCACGCAAACCACTTAGCCTCATCACATTCATTCAATTAAAATCTAATAAAAAAGTAAAGGCCAAAGGCCAACAAATCTATCAAATCTTCTCCATGAAGCCTCTATCTAAACTGTATAGATGGTACGATGCTAGGTCCTGACTATCTCAATCAAAAGAAAATAAAATACCAAACTCAAGCAAGATTAAAGTATAAATGTGTATCCTCTGGAAGCAGGGGAGGACTCACCAAATCTACTGACTGCAGCAAATCCTCAATGGTGCGCTTGTTGATGATCTTTCGTAACTATCTCTTCATCATTAAATGATGCAGTTTAAATGTATATCAATATGTATAATGTATGAGTATGTAAAATGGTTTAATAAAACATGCATCAAGGTAGAATACTATCCACTCAGATAACTCAAATCAAGAGATAAAAAACTCAATTAGGATGTCAAATGTCTATCTAAAGCAAGAATAAAGAGTAGGCAATGACCCATCAATACAAATCCAATCTAATCCAATCAGAGTACTATCAATATGGAATCTATATATGAGTTTTTCTTACCGAACAACAATCACTTATGAGCCAGTGATCATACAAAAATTCTGTGGATATTGCCATAACCATTCAACACTTGCCAAGGTAAAGAATGAAGCGATCTATAATAGATCCAATCAACCAAGTCCTCTATTGTTTCAAGGACCTATCAAGAGGAAGATCCAGTTTAACAATTTCAATACTCTTCTACGTTTGGCTATTAGTTATTGAGTTTGAGGTTGACTTACTGTTACTTAATTCGGTGTTTGAAACTCCTCCCAAGACTCAATGCTTATAATATAATCAATTCCAATCAAAAAATCAATGAGCTCTTAGTGTACTCTTTCAGCCCGTTAGCTCTATCAAATTAATCTTTCAATTGTTCGACAAATCAATTCCATCAACCTTACAAAAGTGAATTGGGCAATCATGTAGGTGGGCTTTCAATTTAGACCAATCTTTAGAGTTTAAATTTTGAAGACGCACAGGACTATCAAGTTCTATCAACCTATCATCATGCTCAATCACAATCACAATCACAATCATGCTATCAAGGTTCTAGAATGAATCCCTAGGTTTATTCATGCACTCTTTTATTAAGTAATATGTAGGACTTGTGAAATAACTCATGTAAAATATTTATTTGGTAAATCAAGATTATGATTATCATTAGCATATGCAAATACATAAGACTGTATATAATTTACAAAAAAAATATTTAAAGATTATGCGTAGGGACTCAATATGTTCACCTTTCAATCTATCTCAATCAAGGGGCACATGGAAGAACAATTGTATATTTTAGTGTTGCCGTATAAACTTAGGATGAAGGTAGACAATCAAATTTGTAAGATATTGGCCTCAATCCTCTGGAGCGTTAGTTTTTTTTCTCTTCCTCACTCAAGGTATTTATTTAATTTTAGTGTAAAAGACCTTGGAATGGGTTTAGGAATTCTTTTAAGGCAAAAAATAATGTATATTAGTCGTGGGTTAACTTTAGAAGGGTGAAAAAAATTCTGGAATACCCCTCAAAAAATTAAATATTTTGAACTTTAGTGGAATAGGTCAGTAAACCATGTTCGCGACGCGGACTTGTTCCATCCACGCTCAGTTTTTCTAAAACTTTGTAGATCAATTTCCTAATCTTATAGAAAATAATAGGATCAAAATTAAGTGCAAGTCTGCGATAGGGCCATGATGTGGACATGTCACCTACTTTTCTAAAATTGCAGTTTTGCCTTGAAAATTTATCTTTTAATCTGGTTACTCCAAAAATCAACCAAGATCATTTTTCACAAAATATTTTGTATTGATCGCATCTCCGGCCTCGAATTTGTCAAAAGCATTTGGCAAGATAAGTTATGAAAGCATCTCATCTAATTTTATCAGGTGTAATATTATCTATTCATTGGGATAATTCATCCTCAAATGAAGAGTAAAAATAGACTCAAAGCATGGATAACAATCAAGATTCCTTGTAACAACCCCAAAAAGTGTCCGAATATGTACCTCAGAAGTACCCAGAATTTTTAATTTCCATATATCTCACAATCCGTGCGTGATATAAAAATTTGACATAATATTCTTCTTCAAGGGGTGGTACTTCAGGGAAAAATGGTCCAACCTCGATTTTAGAGCAACCATATCAAAATCCAAAAATTACAAAATGCAATTTATAGAATGGTTGGTGCATTGTTGGCAAGACGCGCCAGTGTTGTTTTTCAGTGAAATTTTGTCTAGTTTTTCTATCTCCGTCCAAGGCTTTTAGGTCTTGGGCCTACCCATACATGAAAATGCCTATACTTAGCCTTATTTCACCCTCATATAACCCAAGACATTTTCCAATACTCACTCAAACACTTAGTCTTATAATTCTCTCAAAATTCAAATGCCCAAACCCTATCCAGATCTTAAGGATTTCAACCAAGCTTCAAGTCTCCATCTCCAATCTTCTTCAAGGTTTCTGCAAAAGCTAAGGTATGTGGGTTTATTTCATGGATTCCTTCCACTCATGATGCCCAAGCTTCCTTTTTCTCAAAATTGCATGATTTAAAGTTGATTTACTCATGGGTCTTATCTATTATAAAAATCACTACATACTATGTTAAAGCTTCATGAAATTGTGAGTGTTTTACCATATTTTGGGTTACGAATCTAAGATCTTTTGAAAGATTTGATGAAGGTTCTTGATGTGTATTCCTTGAGGGTGTTATCAAGTATCTATTGAAGGTTTTACATTGAACTTTCTAGCATGATTTTACTCTTGAATCGCATGGTTTTACACTAGCACTATCCACCCTTTAAGTGTTTGATAAAATGTCTGACTAGGGTTTCTTGAGGAATTAATGGTCCAATGTATATCTTATGAGTTGAATGATGCTATGATGATTATATGATGATGAAATAATGATGAAATGATGTATGTAGGTGATGACCAAATAATGATTCAAGGAAAGTATATATATGTGTTTAAATCATGTAAAGCACCTATGGTATTACAAGTGAATTGTTGCGCTCTCATGTTGTTATGTTCTTGGGAATTGTTGATGAGTTATTGGATTCTTATGCTAAGGTTTATATTCTTGTGAATTGTGATGCCTACTAGAAGGGGTTATGAACTATGCTATATGCTTACCCTCTAGTGCAAGACCATTCCTACATGTAGAGGTTATGAACTATGTTGTACACCTTACCCTCATGCATGAAGTAATGCTATTCATTTACTCATTTATACATGTAGGGGTTATGAACTATGTGGTACTCCTTACATTCGTGTATGATTTGGGGTTATGCTATGTACTCATATCCACTTGCAGGGCTTATAAACTATGTTATACTCCTTACCCTCGTGTTTGGTTTGAGGTTATGCAAGGTACACATATGTAGGAGTTATGACTTATGATACCTTTACCCCCATGTGCTATTCACTTACTCATTTCTACATGTAGGGGTTGTGAACTATGTCGTACTCCCTACCCTCACGTATGATTTAAGTTTATGCAATATACACATATGAAGGGGTTATGAACTATGTGGAATGCCTTACCGTTATATGCACACATATAGGGGTTATGACTTATGCTACCATGTACCCTCATGTGCTATTCATTATTCCATGTACTACCTATATCCTACTCGAATGGGTTATGACTCATGCTATATCCTTCACCTCTAGTATAAAGTATTTTGTTGATCTAATCATGTTATCTTATTGGGTTAAACAAGCTATGTAAGAATGGTTATTCTCAAGCATGTTTTACTACAAGCATTGTTCATGCATGACATGTTGCCAATATACTATCTCTTGTTATAAGTATGCATTTTGATTATATTGCCTATCTCTTATTGCATTGCATCCCACATACTTAGTACATTCCAACATACTAATGTATATTCTATGCCTATATGGTATCACCATGTAGGAATCGGATCCCCGCTTGAGCATCTCTACCCACTGGCTAGTATGACTTCATTCAAGCTTGTTGGTGAGTCCTCTATTTCCGGGACATTGGTGTTACTTTCTTATGCTACGTATTATACCTTCTTTATTGCTATTTGACTATGAGGGCGAGCACTGTTGCTTTCTCTTGGCCTCGGCTAAGTATCTACGCTTAGAGGTATTATTGGACAAGTCGTGTATTATGCTTAAGCTTGACTCATCTATGATATTTAAGTGTTACTCTATTTGTCTCTCACTTCCTTTGCCCCAATTTCCCCTTGTTTATGCTTACCTCTCATTGTCATTTTAATTGCTTCCGCGATCAAGGATGTGTAATGATATGCTACGAGGCTTATCTAGGGTTCCTTCGGGTTTTCCATTCGCCGATCATGTCTAGGTCCTAGTCATGGGTCATGAAAAAGATGGTATTAGAGCACTAGATTGTTAGATCCTCGGAGTCCAATGCACCACATCAATTAGAGTCTTATTCATGGATGTGGTGTGTACCACAACTATGAGTAGGAGGCTATGAGATATTTTAGGATATGTCTCCCTTCTTCATGTTCTAAGTCATGCTATAGAGTTGGAGTAAGTTTTTTCCACCTAATAATTATTCTTTGCCATGCTAGTTGATTATGTGTAACACAAGAGAAAGAAGAGCCTGCGCCTCGAGGCACACCAACTTATAGAAAGCTTCGGGATTCTCTCACCTTGCTTGCACAACTTATGGCTAATCAAGCCAATCAAGGGGCCCAATCCCTTCATGCTCCTACACCGATTTCTCAGGTGGGAGACTCCATGAACCGAAGTTCTATGGGTCAAAGGTGGATGAGGAACCATAAGAGCTTATTGATGAGATTTATAAGGTATTGGCCATCATGGGTATTAGATTGGAAGATAAGGCGGAGTTGGTGGCCACCAACTCAAAGGAGTAGCACAAATATGGTACAATAAATGGAGAGAGGAGAAGGAGTCAATAATGTTATGCTTTGGGAGGAGTTCAAGATGGCTTTTCTTAGTCGATTCTTCCCTCTTGATCTTCGAGAAGCCAAATTGGTAGAATTTATGAATTTGAGACAAGGGTCAATGAGTGTGAGGGAGTATGCCCTCAAGTTCTATGACACTCCATAACTTCATGCTCTTGTACCCATGTTTCAAGCCTCATTTGGTTTGATTGGGGATGTATTAGGCTCATGGGAGATAGCTAGTACCTAGACAAGTTCAAGACTTCTCTAAGAGTTGAGTTCCGGGTGATGGTTCATACAAGGGTAAACTTTAAACAAGAATAACTTTTAGCACACTTGGAACTGGGTATCCCATAACTTGTGAAATGAAATCCCTTCTAGTTAGGTTTCCAACACACTATATTTCACCTCATTTAGAGGTCGGAGTCAAACGTTATGGCCATTTTACTGAAGATTGCCAGTGATGAGTTGCACTACAAGCCCACAGTTATGAGTCGTAGGTTTGGGTATGACTCATAGTTCAAGCTTATAGCAATTTAAAAAGACTTCAAAATTAAGCCTAGGGGTCCTGTGAGGGGTCCTACGAGTCGTAGTTCTACCTACGGGTTATAGCGGGGCCCATAACAGTCGTTAGACAGTTTTTTAAAAAGGGTTATTTTGGTCCTTTTCCACCCTTTCTAAGTTCAAGATTTATATTTTTATGCTCATTCAAGGTCCCAAAACCCTTAGTTCTTCATTGTATTGAGACAATACTGTCTTAAACCCTTATATTAATATTTCACTCCAAAATCAAGAGTCCAAATCTCTTTCTGATCAAAGAATTTCCTTCAAGTTTCAAGCCTCTGTTTTCAATCTTCATCAACAACTTCTCCAAATCTATGGTATGTGGTGTTGAACCATTGGCTCCATTCATCAATGGTGCCTAAGCCTCCATTTTACTAATATTGTATGAGTTAAAGTTGATTTTACATGTGGATCTAGTATATTGAGAAATTTATTGCATATGATTTTAGTTCATGAAAGTATGATTTCTTTAGCATGTTTTGAGCTCTAAATCTTGGATCTAATGTTGGATTTGATGAGTGGTTTTGATGTGAATGTCTTGGAGTTGTTGTAAGGTGTTGATTGATGGTTTTACAGTAGTTTTTCTTATATATTTCATCTTTAAATTGCATGGTCTTTTACCCCTATCATACACCCCACAAGTGTGATAAAATGTTCGGCTAGGACTTCTTGGGAATTAAAGGTCTAATGCATGTCTTATAAGTTAAATATTGTTATAATGAGTATATGATAATGAAATGATGATGAAACAATAGTATGTATATAATGTATAATAATGAGAGGAAATGTAGGTATATAATGACCTAATGATGCTGAAAGTATGTTGTACATGTGTTGAATTCATGAAAAGTATCCTTGATGTTGCAAGTTGATTGCCTTGTTGAGTGGGTACCAAGCGTCAATTATCTTGTTGAGAGGTTGCCAAGTCTCAATCACCTTGATGAGGGTGTGCCAAGCCTTGGTTGCCTTGTTGAAGGGGTACCAAGCCTCAATCACCTTGTTGCGAGGGTACTGAGTCTCAATCACCTTGACGATGCGGTGTCAAGCCTCGAATGCCTTGTTGAGGGGGTTTCAACCCCAATTACTGTTCAAGGAATGGTGTACCTTAGAGTTGGAAAGTAGTTCACTTGGTCTATCCTTCACAAATGATACCCTATATGAGCATGAGTTACTTAAGAATGTTTTACTTATGCATTGATCATACATGTCATATTGTTGTATCATGCCTATTATCTATTATTATGCATGTTGAATATAAAGCTTATCTCTTGTCGCATTGCATCCCATATACTTAGTACATTCAAACATACTACTGCATACTCTTGCCTACATGATATCACCATATAGGAACCGAAGCTCCATTTGATTATCCTCCTCCTCCACATGGCTAGTGATATCCAATCAAGCTACTTGGTGAGTCCTCATGTCCGGGGGCGATATCCATGTTCTTTTGCTATGTATTTAAGACTATCTTTCCTTTGGGTATACTTAACTATGAGGGTGAGCCCGGTTGCTTGTCTTGGCCCCCGCTAAGTTCTATGTTATTGGTGTTGTTAGAAATCAATATGTATTATGCTTGAGGTTTAACTCACTTATCATATCTAAGATATTTAAATATAACTCTCGCTCACTTAGTGCCAATTCTTCTTGTTTATGTCTCTTATTCTGTTATGTCTTTCTTCTGTGACCAAAGATGTGTGATGATATTCTATGAGGCTTGGCCTTGGGTCGTGACAAACTTGGTATCAGAGCACTATATTGATAGATCCTCGGAGTCTAACACATTGCATCGATTAGAGTCTTATTCATGGTTGTATTGTGCACCACAAGTACGAGTAGGATGCTATGAGATTTTTTAGGAAATGTTTTCTTTTTTCATTCTCTAAGTCGTGCTATCCAGTTGTTGTAAGTTTTCCCCCCTAATGATTGTTCTTTGCTATGCTAGATCATGCCTAACATTCGAGGAAGAAGGGACCAAACTACTGAGGATCAACCTACCAATGGTGAACTATGGGAGTCTCTCACTATGGTTGCCCAAGTTGTGGCCAATCAAGTCAACCAAGGGGCCCAAGCCCCTTATGCTACTACCCTGGGAGCTAGGGCAAGAGACTTCATGAGGATGAATCATCCGGTATTTCATGGGTCAAAGGTGGATAAAGATCCACAAGAGTTCATTGATTAGGTCTACAAAATTATGAATATCATGGGTGTTGGGTCGAATGAGAAAGCAGAGTTGGCGGCAGACCAACTCAAGGGGGGTAGCCCAAATTTGGTATAAGCAGTGGAAGGGGGAGAAAGGAAATAGTTATGTGGTTCTTTGGGAGGAGTTCAAATTGACTTTTCTTAATCAGTTCATTCCTCTTCATCTTAGGGAGGCTATGTTGGTAGAGTTGATGAATTTGAAGTAAGGTACTATGAGTGTGAGGGAGTATTCCCTCAAGTTCAATCAACTTTCAAAGTATGCTCCTCACTTGGTGGCCGATCCTAGGAGTATGATGAACAAGTTTGTAATGGGTATCTCTGACTTAGTAAGTGAGGAACGCCGGTCCACTATGTTGATTAGTGACATGGATTTGTCCCGTTTGATGACTTATGCCAAACAAATGGAGAAGGAAAATTTGAGGAAGAAGAAAGGTAAGAAGGCCAAGAGAGCCCGTGGTGAGGGAAAGTTCCAAAGACGTCAAAGTCGTGCTAGTGTGGTAACTTATGCTAGGTGCCAAAAATGTGGTAAATGTCATTATGGTCTGTGCTTGAAGAAAATCAATTTTTTTTATGGTTGTGGAGAGTACGTTCACAAGATAATAGATTGCCCTCTGAGGCGCAAAAGGGGTAGAGGTGGTAAGGTTGATCTAGGGGATGCTCCAAGGCATAATCGGTTCTATTCTCTTCAAAGGAGGCAAGAAGTAGATGAGGTGCCTGATATTTCTACCAGTATGTTGAAGTTTTCTTGTCTTAGATGTGTGTGCATTATTGGGGATAGAGTGCCATTGTTTGTTTCTTTATTCTTTTGGGTTGCTAGTGGGCTTCTTGTGTGTCCCAAGCAGTGATATGAACCTTTGGTGTCTATCTTTTGGTTGATATATGGTTGCTAGAAAGTCCATAAGTGTTGATCCATGTTCTTGTTGCATAGAGGTCTTGTCTTGCAATCTTGGTTGAACTTAGCTGAAACGACCACAAAAGTGCTCAAAAACGTGCCTCGGAAGTGTCCGAAATCTTGCTTTCCATATATCTAAAAATCCATTTGGAATTTTGAAAATATGGCTTCATATTCTTGTTTAGGGAATCCAAATTAGGGTGACAAGATTTTAACCTTGATATAAAAGCAAAGGAATTGAATTATGAAATTTTGCTTGTAGCGATTTCCAGAGAGCATCCACGACCTCCCCGCGACGTGGACAAGTGTTATTTCTACATTGTATTTTCCTAGTTCACCAGTGTTGGACTTAAATTTTTCTAAATATATTTTCACCTATAATTAGTCTTATTTCACCCTTATATCACCCAAAAACATTCTCCAATATTTTCTCAAACACTTAGACTCATTTCTAACCCTGAATTAAAGTCCCAAACTCAAGACCAATCTCAAGGATTTCTTCAAGGATCTCATCCCAGCTTCAAATCTCCATTAAAGTCTTGTTCAAGAACTTCACAAAAGCTAAGTTATATGGCATTGAGCTATTGAGTCCTTCCACCCATAATGCCTAAACCCTCTTTTACTTAATATTGTATGATTTAAAGTGATTTTACATATGGGTCTTGAATATTGAGAAATTTACTACACAATAATTTTAGTTTATGAAAGTACGGTGGTTCTAGCATGTTTTGAGCTTCAAATCTTGGATCTAATATTAGATTTGATGAGGAGTTCTGACATGAATGTCTTGGGGGTGTTACAAGGTGTTGATTAAAGGCTTTACCACTGATTTTCCTGCATAATTTCATCTCTAAATTGCATGATCTCTTAACCCTATTACACGCCCCCAAGGTGTTTGATAAAATAACCTATTATGGTTTCTTGAGGAATTAAAGGTCCAAAGCATGAGATATGACATGGATGATGTTATGATAATGAAATAAGCGTATGTATATGTGTATCCCTACATGATATATTGCATTAGATCCTATGTATAAAGTGTTGCAAAGACCGTTCTAGATCGGGGGGAAAAGAGCCTAGGTAACTATGCGAGGGGTTTATACTTCGTTGCCATGGATGTTTGGGGTGTGACCATCATCAACCATGTGTGAGGCTTATACCTCATCACCATGGATGGTGGGGTGCGACCACCATCAATCATACGAGGGTTTTTAACTTCGTCACCATAGATGGCGGGGTGAGACCACCATCAACAACCAAGTGGTTTATACCTTGGATAACTTGCTTGTTCTCATTCTTCGCATATGATATTCTATATGAGTATGGTATACTTAAGCATGATTTACTTATGCATTGATCATACATGCCATATTGCTATAATATGCTTATTGTCTATTGTTTTGCATTTTGGATTATGATGCCTATCTCTTGCTACATTGCATCCCGCATACTAAGTACATTCAAACGTACTAATGCATACTCTTGCCTACATGATATCACCATGTAGAAACCAGTGCCCAAGTTGATCCTCCTCCTCCTCCACATGGCTAGGTGGTGCTATTCTAATCCTGTTGGTAAGTTCGCCATTTCGGGGACTTTGGTTTATGTCTTTTCTCTATTATCTATACATTGAGACACTATCTTAGTTATCTTTGACTATGAGGGTGAGCC
>JAOTQJ010009537.1:0-18057 GCA_025642045.1 Solanum sejunctum
TGTGGTTTTGCGAGTTAATATTGGTTTAAGTGCCTAGTCGGCACGAGTCATGGCCCCGGGGTTGGGCTGTGACACCAAGACTGAGCTGCTACAGTAGATAGCCAGCCCGATATGTAAGGATAGGTTTGAGTCGACATGGGTTACAAACTATACAGATCCAATAGTTAAAGCTCACCTCTCTTTCTGGGGTAAGTTTCGGTGGTCTATTATCCATTGGCGTATCCAGCCTACTTTCACCAATAATATGATGACCTTTGAGCAAGCTGTGTTATTATCCAGCATTCTAGTTACTTATAAGATAGATTGGGCCCGAATCATCTCCGAGCAAATCTATGAGTCCACTGTCTGGATAAATACCTCACTGCCATTCCCTATTTTTATCCATCGATTATGCAGTGCAGCAGGTTTTCCTACAAACCCCTACTGAGACCAGCATATTGAGGCCACACACACTATAGATCCCAGCCTGATAAAGGCTGATGAGAACTTAGTGGTCCTAGCTCCTACAGCTCCTTTGGCTATCCCATATCCATTCCTAGTTGAGCCTTAAACTCAGGGTTCGCCTCCAAACCTTATAAACACCAATCAAGCCACTGCAAAGCCTATGCCAACTATTGAGATTGAGTCTATGCCATCCTCTAGCACTCCAGCACCAACAACATCCACATTATAGGTTGATTCTTTTATTTTTGCTATTGCTTTTCAGGGAATGGTGCATAGGGTGGCTATAGAGGAGTCCAGGTTACATGCTTTAGCAGCTCAAGATAGATTATGGGTCAGCCAAACCGTACGGTACTCAAAGGAGAGGATAAAGGTATTCGCCTGCGATTTGATAGATGGGAGAGTTAGGGCGGTGGATGCTAGTGTAGATGCATTTGAGGTGAGAGTCTACTAAAGTATTGAGGGTGCTCCACCTATTGACATGAGCGTAGTGACATAGGAGTTGGCAAAATTTAAGGATGACTTATTGCATATGTTAGCATCCCCTGTTGCAGTCCCAGAGGTTGCACCGGCGAGTGATAAGGTGTTTGATTGGTTAGCTAACCACCCGCATGCCTATGGGAAGAGGACCCTCAAGCATAATAACCTAGATATCAACCAGAAGAGGCCTAGAATTTATGACCTAGTAGCCTTAGAGGAGGAGCTGATACCAGATGAGGTGGTGTAGGAGTCGATCCTGTTAGAGGCTATACAGAGAGGTAGGGAGTAGCAGACTTCACATGGAGAGGGTAGCTCACGTAAAACTATGACCTAGATTGCTAAGGAGGAGATTGTGACCCAGGACCCAGCTGACCAGACAGATACCGGTGCTTGAGCACCATGATGTTTGACTTTTGACCCCAACCCTTTCTTTTATATATGGATAATTTATTCTTTTGTTAGACAATATTTTTATTATGTTAGTTTTTTGATTTGTTTTAAATGTTCTTATGATGGATGTTGTTTTCACATATATTTTGGATATTAGTTTTTAGTTTATCATTATGATGATGAAATAATGATAGAATGATGATGAAATAATTGTATGTATATATGATGTATAATGATGAGGGGAAGTGAATGTATATGATAACCTTATGATGATGAGAGTATGATAATCATGAGATGATTACATGGAAAAGTAGCAATAGTGATGAAATCTAACCAAAGTGATGGGTTGGTACCTTATTAACCAAAGTGAGGGTTTGGTACCTCATTAACAAAAGTGAGGGGTTGGCACCTCATTAACCAAAGTGAGGGGTTGGTACCTCATTAACCCAAGTGAGGGGTTGGTGCCTCACACCAATATATGATAGTCTATTCTTATACATATGATATGCCCTATGCAAGCATGAGTTATTTAAATATGTTTTACTTAAGCATTGATCATATATGCCATATTGTAATGTTTACCATTATGCATTTCGATTATGATGCCTCTCTCTTGCTGATTGCATGCCACAGATTTAGTATATTCAAACGTACGAATGTATACTCTATTCCTACATGATGTTACCATGTAGGAACCAAAGCTCCACTTAGTTGTCGTCCTCCTCCGCGTAGTTAGTGGTATCCATTCAAGCTAGTTGGTGAGTCCTCATGTCCAAGGGTAATATCTATGTGCTTATGCTATGTATTAAAGACTATCCTTCTTTCTGGTATACTTTTACTATGAGTGTGAGCTCGATTTCTTATTTGGTCCCTTTAAGTACTATGTTAGAGGTGTTGTTAGACAAGTTATGTATTATGCTTAAGTTTTGACTTACTTATGATATTAAAGCTATTTAAAAATGAGTCTCACCTATAGTCCCAATTCCCCTTATTTTTCTTTCTTACATTTTTTTCATTGGTTCCTCGACCAAGGATGTGTAATGATATGCTATGAGGCTTGTTTGGGGTTTCTTCAAGTTCTCCATTCACCGGTCACGTCTAGGCCCTAGCCTGGGTCATAACAAAGATGGTATTAAAGAAATAGGTTGATAGATCCTCGAATTCTAACACATTGTGTCGATTAGAGTCCTATTCATGGTTGTGAAACGTGCCATGACTATGACTTGGAGGCTACGATGTATGTAAATGTCTTCCTTCTCCATATTCTAAGTTGTTCTATAGAGTTGAGTTAAGTTTCCCCCCTAATGATTGTTCTTTGCTATGCAAGTTGATCATGTCGAAAACAAGAGGAAGACGAGCCCAAACTCCCAAAAAGCAACCTAACAATGGTGAGCTCCGGGATACTTTACTATGCTTGCCCAAGTGGTGTCCAACCAAGTCCAACAAGTGGCCTAAGCCCCTCATACTATTATCCCGGGAGCTAGGGTATGGGATTTCATGAGGATGAATACTCTGGTTTTCCATAGGTCAAAGGTGGATAAAGATCCACAAGAGCTTATTGATGTGGTTTACAAAATCGTATCTATCGTGGGTGTTAGGCCAAATGAAAAGGTAGAGTTGGCTGCATATCAACTAAGGCGGTAGCCAAATTTGGTATGATCAATGGAAGGGTGAGAAGGGAATTGGTTATGTGGTGCTTTGGGAGAAGTTCAAATAGGCCTTCCTTCATCAGTTTTTCCTTCTTGAGCTCAGGGAAGCTAAGTTAGCATAGTTTATGAAGTTGAAACAAGGTTCTATGAGTGTGAGGAAGTATTCCCTCAAGTTTAATCAACTTTCAAAGTATGCTCCTCATTTGGTGGCTAATCGTAGATCTAGGATGAATAAGTTTATGATGGGGTCTCTGACTTAGTGAGTGAGGAATGCCAGTCTGCCTTGATTATTGGTGACATCAACTTATCTCAGTTGATGACATATACCGAGCAAATAGAGGAAGGAAAGTTGAGGAAGAGGAGGGGGCATGAGGCTAAGAGGGTCCATTTTTAAGGAAAGTTCCAAAGTTTCTTAGATAAGGGTGATACTATAGGTCCAACATGTGGTAATGTTCATTGGGCCCATGTTTGAAGGACACCAATGCTTGTTACGATTATGGTGAAGACGGGTATAGTAGGGAATATTGTTCTCATCGACGCAACAAGGGTAAGAATTGTGAAGTTGGTCAAGGGGGTTCTCCAAGGCATAATTGTTTCTATGTTCTTCAAAGAAGGCAAGTGGTATATGGAGCACCCATGTTACTACTAGTAAGTTGAAATTTCCTAGACTTTGATATGTGTTTAATGTTAGGGCCAATGTGCCATTGTTTCTTCCCTTATTCTCTTGGTTTCTAGTGGGCTTCTTGTGTGTCCCAAGTTGTGATGTGAACCTTTAGTGTCTATCCTTTCATTGAGTAATGGTTGCTAGAAAGTCCATAAGTACTGATCTGCGTTCATATTGCATTAGGTCTAGCCATGTGATTTGTTAGAATTGGTGTGGTGGTTTGATGCTATATTTGGGATGGAATAGTTGTATGCATGTTGTGTATCCATATATAGTAGGACCTATAGAGCTAGTTTTTGATTCCCTAATGAACCCCTCTTTGATTTGAAAGTTGTCAAGGGGTAATAAAAGATGTAGGTCCATTCTTCTCTTATGGTTCAATTGACCTCTAAGGGTTGCCTTTGTCCTTATTATATAGGAGTCTTACCTTGTGATCTTGGTTGAACTTAGCTTGATCTGTTAAAGGTCTTAGGGTAGTTTGGGCTACTTGCATAACATGTTTTTAATAAGTGTAGAACCCGTAAGGTGGTATTATGAGGGTTGAGGGTGGTCGATCTATGTGGGCAGTTACAATGGGATAGTCGCTTCACTAAAGTTGATCTTGGGTTTGAACTTGGTACCCAAGTGAGCATTATCGGCAGTGGTGGAGTTGTTTAGTTAATTTATACATTGGCTATGTTTATGGGTCCATAGAATAGGGTCTTAAAACCCTACCTTAATATGTTTGTTGGGATCCTTAGTGATGAAGTATTGATTTGTTTAAAGCTTGTGAATCATTTGGGGGTAGTCTTACAAGTCTTGGAGGATGAGAGGTTGTTTGCTAAATATGATAGCAATACATTATAGATTGCAAGAGGGTGGTTAGAAACCATTAAGAATTATGAATAAGTGTGCATTAGTTTTTTCGATAAGACTATTGTTGTGGTTGGTACTCTAGGTAGCCTAGTATGTATGGATAATGGTGGTAAAGAGGAGACTAGTGTGGTCCATCGATTGTATAGGTTGGAAGTTAGGTTGAGAGAAGTTGAGCATGGTAGTATATTGAAATCTTCTTATGTTAAGAGGTCTAAACTAGGCAAGGCCTTATATTCGCCATATTAGAGTTGGGAGTTTTGGGTGAGAAGATGATAGAGTGGAGGTTATCTCCCAAGGGGGAGATGGTGGTTGTGTTACAATTGAGGTTTGGTGTATTTAAGATTGACAATTGAGTTAAGGACTGTGAGTCCTTAGAAAGTGTAAAGAAGGTTGGTAAGATTGCATAATTTGGAAATTTGCCTATGGATAGAAGTAGGGTAGTTCGATTTGTAATGCTTCAAGGTTGACGGGATGTGTTGGTGAATCTAGTACCATAGAGCTCTTTGAGGTTGTAGGTGTTATGGAGGATAGGTTGGCTTAAGAAAAGGTCTTGGTGGGGGTGTTGGTTGGATGAGTGGAGAAGTTAATTGATAATGGTGTAGTATTCTTCAGGGCCCTTTGGAAGAGTTGTATATTCATTTGTGTCTCTCGTAAAGCCAGTGTGGGCACGAAAAAGCAATACTTGTATTTCTTTCACTCTATTCAAGCTTACGATGACACATCGAGTCCTTTTTTATGATTCCAAGTCTCATGTTCTAGCCCCTATGGTACTTATATGCATTCATATTTAAGATGGAAAAATCATAATGATTTTACACATACGTTGGAATTTTGAAAATGGTGTTCTAAAGTGTATTGTTGCATTCTTGTTGGGGCGGATCTCCTTATGATTATTCTTCTCTTGTATGTACCTTTTACATTAGGGGACGAATATTCCCAAGGGGGAGATATTGTAATGACCCCAAAAAGTGCCCGAAAATATGCCTCAAAAGTGCATAGAATTGTAATTTCCATATATCTAATATTTGTTCGTTATTTTGACAATCTTACATCATATTCTTGTTTAGGGGGTCAATTTAGTGGGAAATAGGTCTAACCTGAATTTTAGAGCAACTCTATCGAAATTCGCAAATCGCAATAAATATTATTTAGAGGGTCAACTTTGAAATGGCACATCTCTTAGTACACAAAGAATTGAGTGGCCCATGACCTATCAACTTCAATCACTTTGAACTAGCTTTCCAACACACCAGCGTTCCAGTGTTATTTTGGCCCTATTTTTTTAATTTCAGTCCAAGACTTTCAAGTCTTGGGCCCAAGGGTTCCCATACGTGTTTTAACTTATACTTAGCCTTATTTCACCCTCATATAATCCTCAATATTTCCCCTAAAGACAAAGCCTCATATTTTGGCCTCAATATTTCACCCTCATATATCCTTCTAAAGACAAAGCCTCATATTTCACCCTAAATTCAAATTCCAAAACTCAAGACCAATCTAAAGGATTTCTTCAAGAATTTCATTCAAGCTTCATGTCTCCATTGTCAACCTTCATCAAGAGCTTCTCCAAAGCTAAGATATGTGGTGTTGCACCATTGAGTCCTGTGACCTATGGTTCCTAAGACTACCTTTTACTTATATTGCATGATTTAAATTGGATTTTACATGTGGGTCTTGTTTATTGAGAAATTTACTGCACAATGATTTTAGTTCATGAAAGTATGGTTGTTTTAGCATGTTTTGAGCTCTAAATCTTGGATCTAATGTTGGATTTGATGAGGGGTTTTGATGTGAATATCTTGTGGGGGCTTCATGGAGTTGATTGACGATTTTACAATAGATTTTCTTTCATGATTTCATCTCTAAATTGCATGGTATTTTATCCCCATCACACACCCCTAAGTGTTTGATAAAATGTCTGGTTAAGATTTCTTATGGAATTGAAAGTCCAATGCATGTATTATAACTTAAATTGTGTTATGGTGATTATATGATGATGTAATAAAGATGATGAAATTATTGTATGCAGATGATGTATAATGATGAGAGGAAGTGAAGGCATATGATAACTTTATGATGATGAGAGCATGGTATTCATGAGTTGATTTCATGCAAAAGTAGAAATTGTGATAAAATATAACCAAGGTGAGGGGTTGGTTCCTCATTAACCAAAGTGAGAAGTTGGTGCCATATTAACCAAAGTGAGGGGTTGGTACCTCATTAACAAAAGTTAGGTGTTGGTACCTCATTAACCAAAGTGAGGGGTTCGTACCTTATTAACTAAGTGAGGTGTTGGTAGCTCACACCAATATATGATGGTTTATTCTTATACACATGATATTCCCTATGCAAGCATGAGTTATTTAAGCATGTTTTACTTAAGCATTGATCATACATGTCATATTGCTTTGTGATGCCTATTGTTTATCATTATGTATTCGATTATGATGCTTATCTCTTGTTGCATTGTATCCCACATACTTAGTATATTCAAACATACTAGCGCATACTCTATGCCTACATGATATTACTATGTAAGAACTGAAGCTCCATTTGGTTATCCTACTCCTCTACGTGGCTAATGGTATCCATTTAAGCTAGTTGGTGAGTCCTCATGTCCGAGGGTAATATCTATGTTATTATGCTATTTATTAAAGACTATCCTTCTTTCTAGTATACTTTCACTATGAGAGTGAGTCCTATTGCTTGTCTTTGCCCTCGTTAACTCCTATGTAAGAGGTATTATTGGACAAGTTATGTATTATGCTTGAGATTTAACTTACTTATGATATTCAAGCTACTTAAATTGGAGTCTCTCTCATACTCCTAGTTCCCTTTATTTATTTCTCTTATGTTGTTTTGCATTGCTTCCACGATCAAGGATGTGTAATGATATGATATGATGCTTGTTTGAAGTTCATTTGAGTTCCCCATATGCCGATCACATCTAGGCCCTAGGCTTGGGTTGTGACAGTTCGATAGTGCATGGTATAGTGAAAGCGCTTGGGTCTTCACACTTTTGGACCAATGACTTTGTGTTAATAGCACTATAATGTTGAAGATTGTGGGAAAGAGCTTGACTCACCGTCTGCTTCTTTGTGACCAAGTCCTTCATGTATCTTTCATAGCAGCATCTTCTCTAATGCTTCCATCAAAGGGATATTCACCGATAGCTTCTTGAGTATTGGTAGGAAGTGCTAGAGCTTGTTCTCCTGTTCCCTCTTCTTCATTCTTTGAGGAAAAGGGGGAGGATGTCTTGGAAAGGTCTTAACTTCCTCGAATTATCACCCTTTTCAACTACTCCATTCTTTACATATTATCTCTCTTGGTTACACTGCTTTTTATGCTTTCTTTCACATGCAAATTTTCTGCTTTGACCGACATGGAAGGGTTAATGGTACTTTTACCTCCCCTAGTTGTAATTACCATACAATGTTTGGCAAAGTATCCTTTTGGCACTGATTCAATTGAAGGTACACTTGACCAAATTGTTATCGGAGTTGCTTGATGGCTAGGAGCGAGACTCATAGATCTTCAAAAATCAACAAAATCTGCAACTTTTCCCAAAACCAGACTAACTTGTATTTTGTGCAAAATAAACTTAAAAACACATAAAAAACATAAAAATCGCATTGAGAACACACAAAATGACTTATTTTAGGCACCAAAGTATTTTGACAGTATATTAGGATCCCAAACAAGCCTCTTAAGCATGCATAGCACATCCTCATTTTTATAGAAGCATAAAATAGCAATAAACGTGTAGCATATAATTTCTAAGGGAAGCGGGACTTTGGACTCACGCTATTGGGATGTTGTAGGAAAGAGGATAAGCATGAATCACATAGCAAGTAAATTTTAGGGGCGGGAATGTATAACTGATACTATTAGGGCAATTAGGGACTTGAGACATTCACCTCATCCCATTGTCATACAACAAGCACATAAATGAGTTGGGACTAAGTGGAAAACATTGATAACTACATAGAATAGCGAGTCGAGCTCGATAGAACATAGCCATAACAATATCTAATGAGACCTCTAGTCATGAATAGAATTGGGACCAAGACATCTCTCGGTCTCATCCTCAAATATAGTACCCAAAAGTAGATAAGTCTATGTAAAAGTATGATAGTATGTGATTGTCATCTCCAGAAGTGAAGGACTCACCAATAGCAATTCTTCACTGAAACTGACTAGCCATGTGGAGGAAGAGGATGGAAAGGAGATTGGAGTCCTACATAGTGAAATAATATAGGCCAAAAGCATGTATTAGCACTTGGAATGTACTGAGTATGTGGAGTGCAAATGGAATAAAAGAGATAAGACACATAAATAATATGCATATTCGTAGTCAACGGATACAAGCTCAATATGTCTTGCATGCTCAATACAATAATTGAATTATGCAAGAACAAATCATCAAATCACATGACATATCATACATAGATAGGAAGGGACCACAATTGACATGTAAATCCAAGAGAGCTACTACTTCGAATCCTGATTTTCACTCTACACCAGACTAGGAGTGATCCACCATACCAGGGCAAACCGAACACTACCTTACGTGAACACCACCTTTTTCAGAAAATGCCTCATAATTACCTTACGAGAACACCACTTATTTTGGGAAACACAACTTATTAACCATATAGGAACACCACCCATTTTGGTATATGATTCCCATCTGTCGTATGGGTACACCACCCAATTTGGTCAATCATGCAACTTGAGCTACATGAATTCATTATCTAATTCACAAAACTATGGTGGTAATATAGTTATGGGACAATGGTTATATACCAAGGTCCGCTCGGTACTAGGTCATAAGCCTAAAGACTACTCAAATTATTTTTATTATCATAATATACAAAGCATTATAATATCCTCATAGTTCATAGAGTAGCTCATCAAAACCAAAGCTTCATCATATCAAAGATAGGGCTTCATAACTTTTTATATCTTTCACAACATTCTCATGACTCAGAGTATACATAATAGCCCTTCCTAAATCATATCATTCGTAAATCACATATTCTGCCATAAGGCCTTTGTCAACATAAGAAACTTGGTTCATAATTTAGTAAAAAACATGGTGGGTATGCATACATGATCAAAATTATGCAAAAACAACACCTTTGCACATGAGGAGAATAACAATACCCATTTATCAAATCATGCAAAAAAAACCACCATATCATAGTAATGCATAGTTAGCGTATTATTAAACACTCATCTTAAATCACATATTTCTATGACTTATCATTTCATAATGTTAGACAAACATAAAATAGCATAATACTCATCATAATATCATTGTAGGTTTCTTTATAATCATGTCATTCAAAAAGTTCATGGAGTCTTCATAAATACCCATAACTTGGAAAAAGACTTGGAGGAGGAATGGTTAAGCTTGTGAGAGGAGGGTTCCTATAATCAAAACCCACATGCCTTATCAACTTAATGATAAGAAAAGCCAATTTTGGAGGTGAAGAAACCGAAATCCTAGCTTGTTTCCTTCTTTTGAAAGCTTAAAGACTGAGGAGTACTTCAATGGATTTTTGGGACATAGGATATTAAAGAATAAGTGGAATGGGAGGAATTAGGGTTAAGAGGGCTCATAAGGGGTCACTTGGAGGCCAAAACAACATATCTTAGGCTTTGATTAATAAGTAATGTTGAAATTATCCCTTTAAAAATTTGGCTGGATAGGACTACGAGACTCTATTTACAAGTCGTAGTCCATTCTACACGTCATAGATAGGGGCTTCGTCTGATGGAATTTCAGACTTTCAGAAACCTTTCTCTAATTCACATTATACAAAATGATCTATGACTCATAGAATATCTTATGAATCATCTGATAAGTCATAGATTGAATCCCTAAAAGATTCCAATTTCACTAAGTCTGCCTGAAGTTCCACGAACCAACTTATAGGTCGTAAAATGGTTTAGGGG
This sequence comes from Solanum sejunctum, assembly GCA_025642045.1. Taxonomy (NCBI): domain Eukaryota; kingdom Viridiplantae; phylum Streptophyta; class Magnoliopsida; order Solanales; family Solanaceae; genus Solanum; species Solanum sejunctum. The sequence goes on from JAOTQJ010009537.1 coordinate 10,441, forward strand.
TTGTAAAATCCCTTGTAAATATTGACAGTCAAAATTTTCTAGGATTTATTTTCTTGTATTTTCATACTCCTCATAGGTAGGGTCTTACAAAACCAAATCAATATACCATATATATGTCAAAACCTACCAATAACCTGGAAGTTAACTGTACAGCGCTACAATAGACACATGGACATCTCATACACATATATCACTAATCATAAAATATACAAAACTAGGAGTACTCCTACAAATACCAAAGTTTACTGGAGAAGGTTGATGTCTAGATGCAAAGGATGATCATCAACAAGAAGGAGACTGTGAAAAAGTTATCATGGCCAGTACCTGCAACTACACCATGGAAAGATTCAAAAGTAAGGGTGAGTAACTGAAAAGGCACAAATAGGCATCATCGGCCGACTAAGTAAAATAGTAAACACATATAAAGCACAAATATAAAGAGAGTTGTAGCATTCTAGAAAAACAAACTCAGATCAAGGCATAAGTGTCTCTACAAATCCCCAAACCATAACTGAATTAACTAAAGTGATGAACAATTATAACCTAAACAAATCGAATTACTAATCATCGATACTGACTGACGAAGACTGCACAGGCCAATACCATAACTTCCCAACTGAGGCATAGTGTTGTACGAGGGTGCAAGACCCTAGTATCTATGCTTGTATGCCCACTAGGCCTTTATAAGCCCAGAAGGTACACCTATGCAGAATATAGAACCAATAAATCATTATATAGTTCCTAAGAACCATCATAGAATCCTATAGAAACATCATGAGCTCAACTCTTAACAACATCAAAACAAGGGTCAATTGTAGGAGGGTGTAAGTCCTTAGTATCTAAGCTTAAACGCCCCCAAGCCCATATAAGCCTAGAGGATAAAACCATACAAAATTAGTGTGTGAATAGGTGAGTGGATCCATAGGTAATCAATCATAAGGCCTCGACCCTATGCCAGGATGTGGCACCCGATCCAAAATATACATATACAATGGTAGGACGTATCCTCCTCAGGAGAAAGAATCCCCTTCACATAATCAAATGTGTCTCAACTCAGACTGGCAATCATGGGGCCTCGCCCCTAAAATGGAATCAATAAGGTCCTCGACAAAAATATCAATCAACGGGGATTAGGACCCAAACTATAGTTAACAGGGCCTCAGGACCAAAGTAATGATAATTGCTCTGACCCCTTTCGAATCAATATCCCAGTCATGGACACTCAGATGTGACCAACAGAGACTAGGACCACAGGGAGCATCATCCGTGTCTAGACACTCGAATGTGACCATCGAAGACTTGAATAACAAGGTGCGCCATCTAGGTCTCAAAACATAACATCCTCAAAATCTCCATCTCTCTCACTAACTGGATCTATACCCCCCTAATCATACTATCTCTCCCATATCACAACAAATAACTCATTCTAAAGGTTTGGATTTGTGCTTAAGTGTTCTATGATCATGGACAATGATTGCCTTTTGCTCTACCTATGCACTAGTGCTAAGCATGTTTGCGCCCTTTCCATACCCACTACTCTTCATTCGTATACTTGAAGGTCGTATTCACAGAGAGTAATGTTGCCAAGTAATATTTTGCATAGTTTCAAGTCCTATTGGCTCCAATTCAATTTCAACTTCAATTTCTTTCCTTTAAAGCCAATTCCAAATGATATGTATCTATAACATACACCATTCAAAGCATAATTAGCCTCAATTATGGTATTAACAACACAAAATTAAAAGAAAAAGAGTAAGAAATTGGTGTAAGTTATACACTCATTAGTGGACTCCATATAAGTAATGTCGCCAAATCTTCAAGTCAAACACCAACGCTACAAACTCAACGTCATTAGTTAGGTAATTATTTTCATGAACTTTAAACTGCCTTGATGCATAGGAAATCACTTTACTATTATGCATTAACACATAACCTAACCCAATCATTGATGCATCATAATACATGATGAACCCATCATTCCCTTCTGGCAATGTCAATATATGGGCTGAAGTCAACCGATCTTTCAAGGTCTTAAAACTCCTCTTGAATTCATCCGTCCTCATATACTTAGCCTTTTTCAAAGTTAGCTTGTTGGTTGGAGATAAAATTGTGGAGAAGTCTTGCATAAACCATCTATAGTAACTGATGATGCTCACGCTCCAATAAGAAAGTGATCGTTGTCAGCAATTAATCTAAGCGAGGTTAGGATCAAATCCGTAGAAAATACAGGGCTTGATTACAAGATTTCACCACTATTCATTTCTAGTATTTATAACTACAATCTCTAAATAAGTGGGAAAGGTTGTGTTTCAAAAAAACAAAATAAAACTACCACTAACCACAATGCGAGGAAACACTCAATTTTGGGGACAACTTGGGAATTGTGTTTCCCATGGTTCGTCGACTTGATTACAATATATAACATAACTACAATTGGTGATTTGCATACAGGACAATAACTTAGGTACTTACAACCCTCTTGTGAAGGTGAAGGTCGAATTTCACTATGGCATTTGGTCGGCAACCATGGTGTGCCAACTAACTATTACCTATTGTCTCAGTCAACCACCACTTGGTTAGGCTCGGTTGATTAAACGAGAACATATCAATCGAATTCTGTCATCTACTTCACTTTTTCTATTTGTCACTACCTTGGTCGGGATCATGATAGTAGGCGGAATTTCATGTTGGTCACCATCAAACAATAATAATAATGAAGGAAAATAGATAATATCTGCAAACCCACAATCATAGAAATGCAAGAAACCTAGGTCATCTTAATGTGAACTACCCATAGAAACGCCAAGTTATGGGTGCTTAGCTACTCATGGCTAAGGTAAAATGCACAAGAATGCAAATAATAGATATAGTTGAGAGTTTTACCAATAACAATGAAGAAAATAGGCACCACAAATTGCAAACCCACAAACTTGATTGATCAACAATGAGTACAAGGCAAGATTTGCAATCCCCAAAATAGGTTTTCCAAGAAAAAATAATAAACAAACCTAAAAAAATAAGAAAAGATTCAAAATATGATTCTCAATAGTCCACTGGTCGAAATCCTTGCTAAAAACCTAACTTAAACAATATGTAGTATTTATAAAGGAACCCAGGAATTTACACAGAAAAGATAGCTTGCAGCTGATAAGTTACACAGGTATGACTTGTAGGATGACCTTTGAGTCGGATTCGGGGTCTCGTATCAGGTTCTTGGCATCTTGGACTAAATTGGTATGATCCATAAGTATGAGTCTTTGCATATGTTGCTCTCGTATTCTTGGTACTCACTTTTTTATCTAGCATCTTCGCTCTCTGATTATTGCTACGAGTCCACTTATAGGAGTTGTAGTGTGGCTTATGACTCGTATGATGGCCTTATAGGGGTGACCTCCACTTAGTAGATTTTTTAATGTTAGTCTCTGATTCTTGCTATGGCACTCCTCTATGACTTGTACGTGGGCTCGTAAAGCCAATGCTTCAACAAAATCTGTAACTTTTCTTCAAAATCATGTCAACCTAACTTTTCTGCAAGATTAACAAAAAAAAAAACATCAAAACACTAAAAAGTCACTTTAAGAACTCATAAAATCCCTTGTTTCAGGCACCAAATGTGCTATATTTTGAAAGCACACCATTACTATCAACTTAGAATCGTTATGCGTCCTCAATCTAAGCTAACAAAGAGAAATACAGAGCAACTATACTAATGGCATATATAAAAGCTCCTTTGATTTGGGTACCAAACTACAATTTTCAAAACAGGATTGCAAAGTTATTAAGCAAACAAGATCATAATAAGATACGTGGTAATCTAACTATGACAAACTAGGGAGCATCAACTATCCAGAAATACTGGTATATTCATATGCTACTCAAGTAGTACAAATGCCATCACTAGAAAGAAGCCCCTCATACTTACTCAAAAGTATTTAGAATTCAGGGACTGAGGAAGCATTCTTACTTTCACAATTGAAATTCAATGCGTATTGACTAATACCACAGGCTTGCCTCTATACTCATCCTCTAGATTGGTGAGAAAGTGGACTTGGATCACTTTAGGACATATAGGCTTGTAACATAGGTTCAGGGTGCATTGGTTTGGTATTTTGGACAAATAGGGACTAAACTCTATAACAACAATTTTTGCTTTCATAATCCAACCATTTTTTAATCACTCTACCCTTATTCTCCTATTTTGAACTTTTTTTGACTGGTTTCTTTCTCCTTTCAACTGTACGTCAATTTCAAACTCATTTTTGCTATTTTTTTCTCAACTCAAGGCACTTTTCTTTTTTTTCTTCACTCGGTTCATGATTTTTCATTTCTTTCTTGATTTCTCAACTAACCACCTTATTAATATTTCTTGACCACAATAAGGGCCACCCTCAACTTAGGCTTTTAGCCTCAAGTGAAGTACACAATATCAATGCCTCAAACTACGGCCACTAGCTGCAGCCATCCTTAACTTAGGCCTTTGGCCTCAATCAAGTTTCACATGTTCAGGGATAGACCAGGGCTACTATCAAGGTATTTTCATCAAATAAGGTTAGTTAGCAAGGTATCAAGAAAGAATGGGTGCATGAAAAGCTCAAAAGTTCGGCATAAGGGATTCACTCTCTCGTTTGGTGGGTCATTTAGGCCAAAAGAGGTTTCACTCAAATAATAAAGGCCTTAGATCCTTTGAAAATCCTCCACTTCACCAAACCAATTTTTAGAGTAACAAGGCAAATTTTGGGTCTATACAACATGCACGAATTCAGTAAAATAGGCTCACAACACACATGGCAATTGCATCCACAATCAAGAATAGACTCTCAGGTCATGTTTTCAGTCCTAGCTTACCTTCACGATATCAGAACAAACATTTCCAACTACTCAAAAATGTATGAATGCATCAATAATCACAACCTCAAAATTTTTGAGGATACCCAATTTTTCATCAAAATATTAAAAGCACATCTAAAAATTATGTATATGCCAATAGATAACACTACAATGAATTTACCCATTAGGTACACTACCTAAACATGCCGGTTCAACAGAAAAGTAAGTATCCGCAAGGAAAAAGAAGCACAACAAGAAAATGTTGACATCAAAAATAGGGGAAGTTATGGACTTAAGGCAACCAGACTTCACCTTATTTCATAACTCCCACAGCCAACCAAAATAAGATACTTTATCTTTAAAGTAAAAACACAAACTTAAGATGAGAAAATGAAAACAAAGCATAGATATATAGATCTTAAAAACTAACAGTTAACAAAACTGATATCCAAAACCCAACATAAGAATATTATCCAACAAAAACATCCAAAAACCAACAGAAAAATAATATTGTCTAACATAAGGACAAAATATCTATAAAGAAAAATAAGAGTTGGGGCCAAAATGGGTCAAACATCATGGTACATCAAGCACCAATATTTGGTTGGTCTGTCAGATCCTGGGACTGCCTCTCCTCTATAGCAGTACCAAAAGTACTCTCTCCAAGTGGGGTGTGCTATGCTCTCTCACTCTGAATAGCTGTTAATAAAAGTGACTCCTGCACCACCTCCTCTGGTATGGGTTGTTGCTCCTATCTCAGCTTCTTCGGGGTCGGCTCTTGGTCATCGGTATGCTCAAGGAGCCTCTTCCCACGGGTGTTCGGACAATCAATGAGACAATCGAATGCCATATCACCTATTATTGTTATATCTAGGGCTGGAACAAGGGATTCCATTTATAATAAGTCAATGTTGAACTTGGCCAACTCCTCAGTAACTGCACTCGTATCGGCAGGCCTAGCTCTCTCGAGCCTCTTATGGACTGTAGTCTCAAATGCATTGACCCGAGCATCCACCAGTTGAACTTTATCATCAACTAAATATTAAGCAAATTCCCTCATCCGCTCCTCGAAGTCCTGAATAGTCTCATCAATTAATGGCCGAACCTGTGCTGACAACTCCTATAACCTGCCCTCTGCTACAGTCACCCTGCGTAATAAAGGCTGAAAAGCAACAACACAGAAAAGAGGGTCAACTTGTAAAGAAGATGTTGCTACTACTAGAGTACTGGAGGATGGTGTATACTCAATCTTGACTACTGGTGTAGGCACTGCAGTAGCCAGAGTAGTACCGGTAGTAGCTGTAGGTAAACTAGAAATCTGAGGCTCTATCGGGAATAGCTCTGGGATAGCTGGAGGAATAGCTCTCTGTAGAACTACTTGGTTTTGATCAACCTTGATTAGGCTGGGGTCCATCATATATAAAGCCTCGAAATGAGGATCCAGGTGGATAGAAACCAGCACACCAGCTTTCTTGCATAATCTATAAATCAAAATAGGGAATGGCAATGTTTGCTGAGTGCGGACCGCTGACTCATGGATCTGTTCTGTCTTAATGTGAGACCAATCAATGTAATACCCTGCCAGATGTTTCCCAATAACACGACACTCTCTATTGTGATCACATTATCTATGAATGTGGGTCTAATACGCCATTGGATAATAGACCACTAACACTTTGCCCTAAATAAGAGATAGGCCTTCAGAATATCCTTGGAATAGTCTGTTACCCATATTGGCTCAATACATTCCTCGCAAATTTAGTTCGCTATCCACCTCAATAATTTCGCTCTCAGCCCAACATCATTCTGATTAACTGTTTTCCTCATGTCTGTCATCCTATGATCATATTCTATTATGGAGTGTAAAGCTCTGTAATTAGATCTGAATTGCACCCTCCGAATTATTTCTATTGAGATATCAACAAACTCACCCCTGACCATGACTTCACTCAATCATGGTACATCATTGGGCTTCACTAGCCTCCAAATGTTGCTATGTGTAATAGCATAGTAAGAGTCACAGAATTCTTGCAACAGGTAAGGGGCGTACTACCCCAGCACTTGTGATACCCATCCTAACACATGGAGGCCAATATCAGCTTCAAAACCTGGCAGACCTTTCAACCCTGAGTCTTTTAACATTTTTTTCCTTATGAAATCTCTGCACTGGCCTCCCTCGACTCTTAGGTTCCAGTCAATTATCGTAGATCTCTTTCATTCCATGAATACACTATCTTGTGTTTTTGGGGTCGGTGGAGGTGATGGTGTAAGCAGAATTAGCTGGCTGTAAAGGAACGATCTCTTCTAGCTGAACTTGTGATACTTTAAGAGAAATCGAATTAAAAGTGGAGTCATCATCATCTGACCCGTCTTCTTCACCCTCCTCATCAGACTAGGAGGTGTTATCCACTTTCATCGGTATTCTAATTCAGTGTGATCATGTTAAGGGCACATTAGTCTTGGGGTCAGGGTGCACATTTATATCTATAATTGATTGCTCATCCTCAGAGGACTCATCTCTTAGGCGATGACTAGAAACAGAGGCAGCACCCCTTCGACCTCTTGAAGACATTATCTTTGAAAAATTGTTAAACCCCATTTTTTAAAAAAAATAACGATAATTATCCAATTGGAATATATTGTTGTGGATATCGTGTAATTTAAACTTAAGTATATTTATAGTGCATGATTAAAGTATCAAGTGAATTTGGCGTGCATAATTAAGTTTGAGTCGGAAGTCCTCGATTGGATTAAAAATAGAAAAGTTTGGGGCCTAATTGAACTATAGAT